>JANHQD010001152.1:0-39076 GCA_024721195.1 Marasmius sp. AFHP31
AACCCCACCTCCACTACGACCAGTGACTCGGGCCAGTCAATACACTCCAGTCCGTTGCTCTCAGGCACCGACAACCCTTCAATACCTACAACTTCTGGAATAGCCCCGTCTTCTCTCTACACCGCAGCTTCCCTTTCTTACCTCGATTCACTCGTTACCAACACCGGCCGACTGCTTGGTTTACCGGGACTATCAACTCCTACCTCCCCGGCCATTCCTTCTGGCACTCATACTCACACTTCCGATGCCTCTGCTCCTCCATCATCTTGGAAAGACCTTTCTGAAGAGCGCACTCCCCGATCTGGGACCTTCCCTCAAAATTCCCAAACGCACACACCCGCTCTCAGTTACTCATCGACAACCACCACCTCCTCTGTATCAGCAAGATTATCTCAAGACGGAGAAGGCGAAGACTTGTCATCCAACGCCTCCCGCTCTGCACAAAGTAAACGTCCCAACTCGAAACGTCCACCCCGTTCCCCACACTCACGTCCCAACGATCTCCTCATAGTAACAGACACCGGAGCTACCCCGCTCTGCTCTCCGAACAGCGAATTCGAAGCGTTCTTCGGGAAAGGACGTCGGCCACATTCACATCTCGAGGATTTCGGTAGCTCCGAAAATGAGAATGAGAACGAGAACGAAGATACCTGGGGTGACTACCAAACAGCCAATACGGATTCGCAGTCACAGTCGCTTTCACGGTCCAATTCGTTAGAGATCAACCGATCACCATCGGATCTTCGTCCTCGGAGGCCCAAGTCGAAGCCTCAACCTCCTTCCTCTCCTGGTTACGACCCAGATGCAGCTATGGGATTAGGATTTGCGCCGCCACCTTCGTCGTCCGTTAGCAAAGATGCCGAGAAAGAACGACATGCGGAGAGAAGGCGGAAACGCATGTCTCTCCCCGTCACCGGCCCCTCCTCAAACGACGAGACGGGCAGCTTAGCATCGTGGATGGGTCTAGGATCGTTAAGCGGAGGGACAAAGTGGGATAAGTTTTCTGGGTCTATCGAGAATGCGTGAGTTTCCTCCTCCTTTCTTTTCAGTCAAGTGTAATAACTCGACCTTCCTTGTTACAGCCTCGCAAAATCACCCCTCCCAATTCCAAAACGCGCATCCATCCTCTTGTCACAACTCTCCCAAGTTCCAGGACTATCGCAGTTTAGCGGGGTAGCTTCGACTCCCATCCCCGAGATCGACAATCAAGCAACGTCTAGTCGGAGTAAGGGTGACGCGAAGACGAAGATAATTCTTTCAACAAGTTCGACTTCGACTTCGTTACTCGACGAAGATGTCCCTCCTATATCGTCTTCCAGCAGTCTGCAGCCAAGCTTGATACCCTCGAGATCTACGACGCCCTCGGGTACAGGGAGCAAGAAGGCGACCACGGATGATGGAGACGATGAGTGGAACTGGTAGTTTCCCCACCCCTCCGCCCTCACGTCTTTCGTCAATGTTACGACCCGCCGACAAGTGGGGAAGGGCAACTCGTTTTTGCTCCAAGAATATTTGGTATCTTTATGCAATTCAGTTATTTCCTCCCTCCCCACTTGTGACTTACGCCCTACTTTATTATTCGACATTTTCATTCTTTCGCTGCACGTACCTCTCGTGATCAACTTGTCTCGTTTTGCCATCGCAACAACAACTTTTTCTTCACTTCATCATGCATCCCCATTCTCTTTGTGCTCTTCTACAAACGTACTAGCTCTAGAAGCTGAGCACTGCTTGTACATCGTCGCTCCTTCATATCAACTGTCTGCTTTCAATCATCATGATCTCGTCATGTTCCAGCTTTTCGGAAGGACTGACAAGTGTTCTCCTTCGTATACATCTCCTCTCGCGCCTAATCCACCAGATCCAAAAGCGCACAAAGAATACCTGGGCAAACATGGTACCATGACGTCCGAGTCTGGAACCATTCCAAAAGACCCCCTCATATCTAACGTCCTGTTCGAAGGGTCGTCACAGCAGGTCAGCGACGGGAAAAGAGTTTGCACGCACCGATCGAATAACGCTGATCAACAGTTACTCTTTATCAAACCCACCCGGACCTACGAAGCCTCCACATCCTTCCTGAACTGCTCCGACCCCTCTCACGCTCGCCTTTCCAAACCCCCAACAACACCCCAAAAAGGTTCAGGCCCTATCTCGTGGCCACATACCGGATTTCAGTCCCTCCTAGACCCATCGAGCGCCCCCACGAGTATCCTTCTCACAGCGATCTTTGGTACCTCGCCTGGGCTAGGCAGATGTTAATAAGCCCCCCCAACCCCCTTTGGCAACTCCTCCACGTCGTCCACCAACATGTGCCGTCACACTCGAAATTCGATGATATCTGGGAACGTCGTCGTTTCCGTATCTTTTGTCTGTTACATATATTGAATCTGAAGAGAAACCAAGTGAAGCGAACAAACGCTGGAAATAGCCTGATGCATAGCAACGCGTACAGACTTTACAGCATTGCGAGGTTCCCATGCTTACCCTCCGTTTCCGCTACGTCCATCTGCCCAGCACCTCTGAACGTATGAGCGACCGCCGTGGAGCAGAAACCCATCTTCGAGAGCGTGCTGCACTCGGGTATACTGTCAAAGGGAGTTTCAACACCACCTATGCCAAAACACAAGGAAGCCACAATACTCACAACGTTCAAAACAACGTCAAGAATTATTTCCAAACTATCCCACAAGGTATGTTAGTTTGTACTGTGTACGAATTATTGACATTCATGTTTGTACCCCAGAAACCAATCTTAGGACTATACTCAAGTCGAAAGCTGCCTTTAGTGCTTTACACGACTCAGAGGCACGTTTCCCTCAGCCAAACGTTTTGCCCGGTACTCGAAAAAAAATCATCCAGGAACTAGTTGATTGGGCTGAGAATAGATCGGCGAAGAAGAGTAGGGTGCACTGGGTACACGGTGCGGCTGGAGTTGGAAAGTCCGCGATCGCGCAGGCATTGTCGGAACGATTCATCAGAAGTGGACAATTGGCAGCTGCATTCTTCTTCTCGCGAAACGATGCCTCGCGAGACAAGTTGGATCCTTTCATCGCCACTATCACCCATCAGCTCGTTACTTCGCGGGTGCTCGGGCCACTTTTGTCACCCCTCATCGACCATACGATCCGTTCGACTCCCGGAATAGTATGGGAAAAGAACTGGGAGCTTCAGTTCAGAGCGATGATACAAGAGCCATGTGCACGAGTGGATCCGAGGAGATGGGAATTCCTACCTCGACTTGTCATCATCGACGGTGTTGACGAGTGTATCGACGTGGGATCCCAGAGGAGGCTACTCGAGATGATCAAAGCATCTACTGCAACCCTTCCCCTCGACTTCTTGATATTCAGCCGGCCAGAACCTGATATTGCCCACGTATTCCGTCACGAATCCTTCATTCCAGCTCCCCACATCATGTCTCTCGGTGACTTTGCTGTCCGGGACGATATCGAAAAATATCTACGGGAGGAGTTCAGCCGTCTTAGGGAAAGACACAAGGAACTACCTGTTTCCTGGCCGGGCGACAACGTGATCATGGTTCTGGTCGACCGGTCTACGGGTCAGTTCATCTACGTGACTACTGCTGTCAAGTTTATCAGCACCGGAAAGGTCCCATTAACGCCCCAAGGACGCCTGCAGGTCGTGCTTCGTGCGGAGCGGGTGTCAAATTCCACATCCCCATATCCCGACCTGGACCAACTCTACTCCCAACTCCTTCATCTTTGTCTCAATGATGACAGAAAGCTCCAGCGGGTCCTGCGACTCATCGTTAGCCCCGTCGACATCGAAATGAACTACGGCCCTCTCAGGCCATTAGGGTCACCTCCAATGGTGTCGCTTACTACTAACTCTGCCATTGTGATTGAGCTCCTTTTGGGCCTCAATCAAGGAGAAGCCACAGCTGTGTTGTCAGGTTTACACTCGATTCTTCACATTCCAGAGGACCGTACTGAGGGCGTGTCCGTGTTGCATGCTTCATTCACCGATTTCCTACTCGACCCAATTCGTTCAGACAAATATCATGTTGGCGACCGGCTTGAACAAAGAGCATGGAACTCGATGCTCAGAGTCTATCAAATTAGATGGCTATCTCGACTGAGCACAGGGTATGGTTCCACACCGCCACAGCCTGACCTTGAACTTGGCTCACTCAACGTGTGGGGATACCTTCATGGTAGTGAGATAACCCTTGAAATTGCGGAAGCTCTGGATGCATTCGATCCGCATCTATACCTCGCCATGATATTGCATTGGTGTGTTTTGGTTGCCGCCAGCTACTGATGAAATACTGATAACAATATGCACAGGTCTTACAAGTTGAAAGAGTCGAAATCGGAGTTCGGAGACCACCTGCCTGATGTGGTTGAAGTTGATTGGCACCAAAGTCGACGTAATTCCCGAGACTGCGACCACTGCCACAACATTAGATACACCCAGACAGCAATCACCTATCAGATAGCGATGCTCTATTACGTGTTCTTCACATTGAAGGTACGTTGTTCTACGCGCCGCTGAGTATGCTTATAGTCACCTGAACTTCAGCGAAGATACTCTGGCAAGCTTCATAATTTTGTCAGGAGATGCACGTCTTTCTTTCGCGGATTCTACGTGGCATTCCCTACTGGCCAGCGAACCACGATCCCACTTCTTGTATGCCAACTCTCCATTTCTTGCTCAGTCTTGCCCGTAGCTATGAGGCGTCACGAAGGAATGTTTTGGTTCACTGACAAATTGGCTCGAGGAGTTCGACGTGATCATCCCTCGGCTAGTCCGAAACTCCGAATTCTTCCTTGTGGCCAAAGCAAACACGGTATACCTCCTGGGTGGGACATGAAGTATATATCGGCAGTGCAGGGGGGGCTGATATCGGAACTGCTCGCGTCGATGATGGACACGAAAATCATGGAAACCCCTATCATGAACATCATGAACATCATCGCATCGGAGGAAATGGAGCGCTGGGCCCCATCGCTAGCCAGGTTGAGTCGCTGGAATTCGAAAGTACGATTGGTATTCAGGTGTGCCTTTCGTTTGTTAATCACTCGCATTTTGCCTATCCAGACACGGAGAATATACATAACATCTCAGCAGCCGTGGTATGGACTGTATCGTCGGCTTCGTAGGAACATGGAATCTTCCCGTGGGGATGCGGATGAAAAAGTCATAGATTATTACCTAGCTTATTTAGATTACCAGCACGCTTGGCTTAGCTACGTAGGGTGTAGTTGAGCCTGAAGATGGAGGAACAGGAACTCCCCAGTAGTCCGCAGGTACAAAGGATCAAGCTCAAGCTCAAGACCAGTGAAGCTTTGAAGATCCGCTGGTATGCGCCCTGTATGTTGTACGTTTTGCTGGTGTCGAATGCAATTATACACTGAATACAAAATGAACAAGCATTACGTGCGGGAGTGAACTGAGCAAGCTGAACCGACTCGGTCATATTGGCAAGTTGGAATGGGGAAGATTGGGAGTGCTCGGTGCATCACCATTTGGCCGCGTATCGTGCTGGAGATACATATATGTCTCTGGACCCTCCAGAGGCTGAGGACTGAACCATGAATAGGTCTGGTAAAGCTCGAGATTGAACTGAAGTGACGCGTTTGTTGATAATGGTACGGTGGAAGATGGACCTACTGGGACCCTCAATGCCTCGTGTGAGAATCACATGTAATCCCAGTCTCAGGGCTCGCCCTTCCTCCACAATAAGAGAAGGCAAGCGTTCCCTTCAACAGAACTACTAAAACATCTTCAGATTGAATCGCATTTGACGCGTCCAGCTTGGTGGTACGGTGCAAGCGAAGAACGGACCCTTAATACTCAACACATCGTGTGAGAAAATTCTGACATAACCCATCAATTTGACAAACTATACAAAAACTACCCTCTTCCTTCACCAACGCTCACTTTCTCAACACACTCAACAACCCTCCAATACCCTCCACCCCGAATCCCTCTTCCTTCGGATGACAAACATACATAGGCACGCGTACCGAATTCAACTTGGCTCTGAAATCCCTTCTCTTCAACAACCCCACCATACTCGCCACTTTGCCATAGATCGTACTCAAGCCGTGGATCTTCCACCCACTCAGGTTATCAATCGGGGTGAGGTTATCTGAGGTCGCTATACCGTTGGCACCTTACGACCAGCTATTGCCTTTTGTAAGAGCTGAAGAGAGGCACGAATGAGGAGCTCGGATGTACCGCGGGGTGCGGTAGGGAATGGGATGGCGTTCTTTATGAGGTAGCAGTTGGATGTCAGAGCGCTATCGAAGAAAAAGGAGTCGTTGCTGAGAGATGAGGATGAAGAACGTCGGCTGAATGTGGGTGAGGGTGCAGTTGATGAGGATGATTCAACTTCTGGAATAGCCCCGTCCTCTCTCTACACCGCAGCTTCCCTTTCCTACCTCGATTCACTCTATACCAATACTGGCCGACTGCTTGGTTTATCGTGATTAACAACTCCTACCTCCCCGGCCATTCCCTCCGGCACTTCCGCTCATTCTTCTGATGCCTCTGCTCCTCCATCATCTTGGAACGACCTTTCCAAAGAGCGAACTCCTCGCTCTGCGACCTTCCCCCAAAACTCCCAAACACACACACCCGCTCTCAGTTATTCATTGACAATCACCACCTCTGTATCAGCAAGACTATATCAAGACGGAGAAGGCGAAGACTGGTCATCCAACGCCTCCCGCTCTACACAAAGTAAACGTCCCAACTCGAAACGTCCACCCCGTTCCCCACACTCACGTCCCAACAATCTCCTCATAGTAACAGACACCGGAGCTACCTCGCTCTGCTCTCCAAACAGCCGTCCACATTCACATCTCGAGGATTCCGGTAGCTCCAAGAACGAGAACAAAGATTCCTGGGCAATTTCTAATCAGCTAATGCCGATTCGCAGTCACAGTCGCTTCCACGGTCCAATTCGTTGGAGATCAGCCAATCACCATCGGATCTTTGTCCTCGAAGGCCCAAGTCGAAGCCTAAATCTCCTTTCTCTCCTGGCTACGACCCAGACGCAGCTATGGGATTAGGATTCGCGCCACCACCTTCATCCGAGGATGCTGAGAAGGAATGATTGTGGAGAGAAGGCGAAAACGCATGTCTCTCCCCGTCACCGGTCCCTCCTCAAACGACGAGACGGGAAGTCTAGCACCGTGGATGGGTCTAGGATCGTTAAGTGGAGGGACAAAGTGGGACAAGTTTCCTGGGTCCATTGAGAACGCGTGAGTTTCCTCCCCCTGTTCAAGCGTAATAAACCGATTTGACCTCAAACTTCCCGACGACAGCCTCGCAAAATCACCCCTCCCAATTCCAAAACGCGCATCCATCCTCTTGTCACAACTCTCCCAAGTTCCCGGACTATCGCAGTTTAGCGGGGTACCCTCCAGTCCGATTGCCGAGACCGAAATCAAAGCAACGTCGAGCCGGAGTAAGGGTGATCGTGACACGAAGACGAAGATAAATCTTCCAACAAGCTCGACTTCGACTTCGTTACTCGACGAAGATGTCCCTCCTATATCGTCCTCCACCGGCCTCCAGCCAAGCTTGATACCCTCAAGGTCCACGACGCCATCGGGTGCGGGGAGCAAGAAGGCGACTATGGATGATGGAGACGATGAGTGGAACTGGTCGTCTCCATCCCCCAAGGTTATGACCCCCGACGACAAGTGGGGAAGGGCAACTCGTTTTGCTCCAAAAATATTTGGTATCTTTATGCAATTCAGTTATTTCCACCCTCCCCACTTGTGACTTACGCCCTATGTTATTCTTCGACATCTTTATTCTTTCACTGCATGTACCTCTCATGATCAACTTGTCTCGTTTCGCCGTCGCAGCAACAACCTTCCCTTCACTCCATCATGTATTCCCGTCCTCTTTGTGCTCTTCTACAAATGCACTAGCTTTAGAAGCTGAGCACTACCTGTACATCGCTGCTCCTTACTCTCCGGAATGTCACAATTCTCTGCCTTCAATCCTCAGAATCTCGTCGTGTTCCGGCTTTTCGAAAGGACTGACAAGTATCCTCATACCATTTGTCTCTTCGAGGATACGAGGGAAGCTTGGAACTCTGCCCTCACTACTTTCATCACTCCTCGCGGATCATTTGAGCTCACCCGTGACATTTGATTTCCTGTCCATTCGTTTGACCGGCCCCAAGTTCCAACTCATCCTCGTCCACATCCATCGTCGTATCGAGGAAACATTCCTTTTTCACTAGATTCTTCTTGACGAATACACACATTCTGACGCATCAGACTTCCTTCTGCGCCACCGCTTGTAGCACGACACTCTCCAGTCACAAAGCCCCTGTAATCCGCTCAAGCCACTCCCCTTTCCTCAACGATGGTGCCTCCGGCAACGGCGGAAGCCTCTGCCCAAGCTTCCAGCCCTCAGAATTATACATTTCCCCTCGCGCCTGATCCACCAAATTCAAAAGGGCACAAAAAATAGCTGGGCAAAAATGGTACCATGGCGTTCGAGTCTGGAACCATTCCAAAAAACCGCCTCATATCGCACGTCCTGTCGTCGATTGCGCAGAGGTGGTAGCATTCTCGTCACAGCAGGTCAGCGGCGGGAAAGGAATTTACACGCACCGATCGAATGATACTGGTTGACCGTTACTCTCTCCCACCCCCGTCCAGACCTACGAAACCTTCACGTCTTGGACTGCTTCAACCCCTCTCACTCTCGCCTTTCCAAACCACCAACAACACCACCCCAAGCGTATTCGATTCCGAGGGCAGGTTAATACGTTCATCGGTCAGAATCGTGGCGCCTGGTTGAGACAAAATACGCGTGATCAGATGCTACATGAACTAGAGAAAAATCAAGTGGGACGCGAATCAACGGCGCCACAGGCGTGAGCCTCACTATCGCTCGCAGACAGCCTGATGCACAGCAATGCATGCACATTGTACAGCATTGCGAGACTCCCATGGTTACCCCTCCATTTCCGCTACGTCCATCTGCTCAACACCTCCGAACGAATGAGCGACCACCGTGAAGCAGAAACCTGGCATTTCCGAGAGCGTGGCACATTCGGGAATACTGTCAAAGGGAGCTTCAACACCACCTATGCCACAACGCAAGGAAGTTACAATACTCACCACACTCACAACGCTCACAACGTTAATTATTATCAAATAAGCCCAGAAGGTACGTTGGTCTGTACTACCTAAGAATCAATTTTATTCATATGTTGTACCCCAGAAACCAATCCTGAGATTATACCGGTGTCGAAAGTCGCCTTTAGTGCTTTACACGACTCAGAGGCACGTTACCCTCAGCCAAACGTTTTGCCCGGTACTCGAAAAAAAATCATCCAGGAACTAGTTGAGTGGGTTGAGAATAGCTCCGCGAAGAAGAGTAGGGTGCACTGGGTACACGGTGCGGCTGGAGTTGGAAAGTCCGCGATCGCGCAGGCATTGTCGGAACGATTCATCGAAAGTGGACAATTGGCAGCTGCATTCTTCTTCTCGCGAAATGATGCCTCGCGAGACAAGTTGGATCCTTTCATCGCCACTATCACCCATCAGCTCGTTACTTCGCGGGTGCTCGGGCCACTTTTGTCACCCCTCGTCGACCATACGATCCGTTCGACTCCCGGAATATGGGAAAAGAACTGGGAGCTTCAGTTCAGAGCGATGATACAAGAGCCATGTGCACAAGTGGATCCGAGGAGATGGGAATCCCTGCCTCGACTTGTCATCATCGACGGTGTTGACGAGTGTAACAACGTGGAATCCCAGAAGAGGCTGCTGGAGATGATCAAAGCATCTACTGCAACCCTTCCCCTCGACTTCTTGATATTCAGCCGGCCAGAACCTAATATTGCCCACGTATTCCGTCACGAATCCTTCATTCCAGCTCCCCACATCATGTCTCTCGGTGACTTTGCTGTCCGGGACGATATCGAAAAATATCTACGGGAGGAGTTCAGCCGTCTTAGGGAAAGACATAAGGAACTACCTGTTTCTTGGCCGGGCGACAACGTGATCATGGTTCTGGTCGACCGGTCTACGGGTCAGTTCATCTACGTGACCACTGTTGTCAAGTTCATCAACACTGGAAAGGTCCCATTAACGCCCGAAGGACGCCTGCAGGTCGTGCTTCGTGCGGAGCGGGTGTCGAATTCCGCATCCCCATATCCCGACCTGGACCAACTCTATTCCCAGATCCTTTACCTTTGCCTCAATGATGGCAGAAAGCTCCAGCGGGTCCTCCAGTTCATCATCAAACCCGTAGAACTTGTACCCCCGATTGACCCAGCCAGGTCGTTTCAAGTTGGACCCCCAACGTCGTCGTTTACCTCTGCCATTGTGATTGAGCTCCTTTTGGGCCTCGACCAAGGAGAAGCCACAGTTATGTTGTCAGGTCTACACTCGATTCTTCACATTCCAGAGGACCGTAATGAGGGCGTGTCCGTGCTGCATGCTTCATTCACCGACTTCCTACTTGATCCAAATCGTTCAGGTGATTATTATGTGGGCGAGAGGCTTGAAGCAAGAAGCGGGATGCTCATAGCCTATCAACTCAAACGACTATCTCGACTGGCCACTGAATATGAATCTACCCCTTATCCTGAACACGACCTTGGCGCACTTAACGTGTGGAACTATCTCAACGATAGCCTGCGTCGAAGTGATCATTCCGAGTCTATAGCCTTGATAGATGAGATTGTGGAAGCTCTAAATGCATTCGATCCATATCTATACCTCGAGATGGTATTGTACTGGTATGTTTTCTTGCCATCAGCTACTAATGAAACACTAAAACCGTTCGCACAGGCGCCATGGCGGACCGTGGCTTGACTGGCCTAACAATTCAGACAGTCGTTCAAGTTGGGGGACGGCAGGAACCTGCTATCAGGTAGGGGCGCTTTATTCTGCGTTCCTTTTATTGAAGGTATGTTGAGCTTCGCGCTGCTGAGTATGCTTTTAGTCACCTGAACTTCAGCGGAGATACTCCCACAAGCTTCATGATTTTGTCAAGAGATGCAAATCTTTCTTCAGCGGTTTTCATGTGGCATTCCCTACTGCCCAGCGAGCCCCATTCTCACTCCTTGCATGCCAACTCTCCATTTCTTGTTCGGTCCCACCCGCATTTTCACGGGCGGACTGCCCCACCCATTTCGGCCGGTTCACAGTATCTGATGATAGGATTGACCGTTGGGCTGAGCTTCAATGCGGTTTATCGACTTTTTCGAAACTCCGCATCTTTCCTTGCGACCAAAGCAAATCTGGTATACCGCCTGGGTGGGACATGAAGCATATATCGCCAGCGCAGGGGAAACTCATACGCGATCTTTTTCTACCGTTGGTCGCCGATCTTGATCGAGCCCCGAGCACGGGATACCTCATCATGGACATCATCTCATCGAGGGAAGTGGAGGACTGGGTCCCATTGCTCGCCGGGTTGAGTAAACGGAATTCAAAAGTGATTAAGGTAGTGTCATGGTTCGGTCTCCTTCGTCTCATAGTCTAGTTTCATACGTCGCTCTAATACAAGTTTCTGTCAAGATCTTACAAGTATCATAATATCTATTTCATAAGTCCTAAATCTATATAAGTCTCAATGTTCGTAGTTGTTCCCTAGCTTAATCAACTCTACTTCATTCTTCAGTTCTCGTCTTAGTCTCTAGGAGGTTCTCTCGGATTCCGTCTCGCGGCCCGATCGAATCCTCACAGTTTGATTAAGCTCATAATCTTATCTCCTCGTATCTCAATCCCCTCTTATCTCAGGCACGTTGCATCAATTTTTTTTTCAGACACTGCCACCCCCACACACCATCTGCTCCCGCATATTTCACGCTTTGACCTCCGAATCGAATGTCCGAATTCCAACATCAACAGATGGAAGACGTCGATGATACCCATCCGACATATCCACCCACAGGTCCCCCGCCACCACCCGTTCAACACCCACTGCTTGGTCGTGATACTGCAGGCTTTGCTGCGGTACCCGAAATTACTGTCGATACACCTCGATATGAAATTCCTGAAAGCGAACGGCTTGTCACTGTTGGCATGATGAACGAGATTAACAGTGAGCTCTCGGAGTTGAGAGCGTTGATTGCTGCGCGTTTACCGCCAGTGGGTCCGCATCCTCCTGCTCCCCCACCTCCTCCCCCTGTCCAAAACAACTCTACGGATTCACCAGGTGGTGGTATGCGTTTCAAAAAACCGGACGTATTCAAAGGCAAGGCCGAAACAGTCCCAGGTTTTATCCTCGACATCCGAAACACTCTTTATCTGCAACGCGCTGCTTACAAAACCGATCGCGACAAATCCTTATATCTTTGCACCTATCTCGCGGACGGTTCTCCCAAGGACTTCCTTCGTTCTATTGATGCCACACACCCCGAACTACTCGACGACTTCGAGGATTTTCTCAAGGCGTTCAAGGATCATTTTGGCGACTCCAACATTGCCAAAACCGCTATGGGAAAGATCCAAGACCTACAGCAAATGGGCGATGTAGCAAAGTATGCCGCAAAGTTCAATGAGTGGATTGTTCATTGCGACATGAACGATGCTACTCAAATCTTCTGGTTCTACAATGGTCTCACAGAAACTCTCAAAGACAAGATCTCTGACCGCACGGACGCTCCTCCCGACTCCTTGAAAAAGTATCAGGATTGGGTGGTGAAGATTGATAATAGGCAGAAAGAACGTGAAAAGGAAAGACAGAGAGCGGCTAGAAAGAATGGGAACGGCAGTAAGAATGGTCACAATGGAAATGGACACGCCAGCAATGGAAACAACGGTAATTCCGACAACAAGAGGCCTTCTCGCGTCCTATCCTTCATTCCCAACACTACTGTCGTTCCTGGTGCTTCTTCTACCCCGAAATCCACCTCCTCCTCTCATGAACTACCTCCTGGCGAACCTATGGAAATTGATTCAATATCTTCCCGTCCTCGTGGTCCCCTCACTAAAGCCGAACGTGAACGACACCGACTAGCCGGACTTTGCATATACTGCGGAGGGAAGGACCACAAGATCGCACAATGTCCCAATATGTCTGATCAGGCAAAGAAAGCATTTGCTGAGCGCCAGAAGAAGATGGGAAAAGTTTAGCCGAATGCTTCCTTGTCCCAGAGCATTCGGTGGACGTAGGGACTCGTCCAGCTCGACTGGATGCTATCTATACCCGCTGCAACAACGGCACCTATCGCTTATCTTCCACACTCGCACCTCGTTTCATTCATTCCCTCGCTTCTAACATTAATCACTTCATTATTTCTGTCAGACTACGCCTACCGAATAATACATCGATTTCGACCTACGCTTTGGTGGACTCTGGTGCCACAGTTTCATGCATATCCGACAAGTTTGCTACACGACACAACCTCCCTCGCAGGCATAAAGAGGTTCCCTCTCCTGTGACGGCCGTTGACGACCGTCCCATAGCTTCTGGATTGATCACCCAGGAAATTATCTCCAACCTGGTCGTTGGTACTCACTCAGAGCTTAGGGCTCTAGCGATAGTCTCGGTCGATTACCCATTGATTCTCGGCCTTGACTGGCTCCACCGCCATAACCCTTACGTTGATTGGGCAGATTCGTCTGTTACCCTTTCTTGTTGCAGCGTCCCTTCACCTGTTACGGTTCACGCCAAGGGCTTTGGTCCTCGGTCTATTCCGCTCAAGACTTCATCTCTCATGCATGGAGAAGGCCCTGGTCTCTCTGGTGCTTCTCGTATCTCGTGGATCACTTCGAAATTTCCTAAAACCATTCCGAAAATAGTACTAAACCCACCGAAACCGAGACCGGTATTATCGGTACTGAACTGCGTATCTGGTGTTGCTTCGACGAATGCGTTCATCCAATCCACATTCCCACGTCCTATGGCTTTCATGAATCCCCCTGACGTCAAACCAGACATTAAAGTCATCAGTCAGAAGAAATTCAGCCGTATTCTCCTCAGAGAGCCGGAATCCGTCCTCTGGAGGATGCGATAAGAGCAATGCTGGCCCTTGGAAGACGGAGGGGATTCATTGATTAGATGGCATCTAGCACTTCTGGTGTGTAACCGCAGTATGATCTGTAGCTATTACCTTTTTGTATAAAACCTGTATACATGGGATTTGGATCTCGAATGTTCGCCTTGCAATCTGACCTTCCGGCCAAAGCAGGGCCCAGACATTCGGAAGTTCGCTCAAGCGCTTTCTGACACACTCCATGATAAGATAGTCCGGTGAGATGAGCGCTTCAGCATCTATACGACACGTTGAACTTCTCTGGCATCTACGCTCATCTCGTCTCACTCGCTTCCTCTCTTCGCGAAATTTTGCGACTACTTCGCTTCTTTCCATCCTCCACACCCGAATACATCAACTCTTTTTCCACTACACCCATTCCTGACCCTGATGATACGCTCTCACCACCTGTTGAACCCCCCGACGATAATGCAACTCAGTTTATTCCGCCTGAGTATGCAGATTTCAAGGACACCATATTCAATCCGCAGGAGTTTGAGAAGCTCCCGGAACATCGTCACGGAGATATCGGTATCGGTTTGGAGGAAGGCTCAACACCCCCGTTCGGAACGATGTATAAGCTCACGCCGCAAGAACGAGATGCAGTGGCTGAGTATGTTCACTCAAATCTCAAACGAGGTCACATTCGCCCATCAACCTCATCAGCCGGCGCTCCTGTCTTGTTCACTCGTAAGAAGACTGGCGAGATTCGACTTTGTGTCGATTATCGTGGTCTGAACAGCATGACCAAGAAAAACCGGTTTCCCCTCCCACTCATTGACGACCTACTTGACAACGTACTGTAGAAAAACAATCAATTCGTATGGCCTGTGACCAGTGATCGGTTCATACGAACTTGGGAATTCGTATGAACACACCGCGTCGTGTGACGCGGCGAAAAAAATTTGAATATCCGGGTCCGGAAAGCCAAATTTGGCAGGCTCGGAGGTGTCACAGGGTGGGGCAATTCGAATGGACCCCCTGTGACCTAGTGACCATACGAAAATTTTTCGAAAATTTTTGACCTTGTGACGCGTGACCGACGAATTGATTGTTTTTCTACAGTACAAGGATGCACGGTCTTTTCAGTCATCGACCTCAAGAGTGCGTACAGTCATCTACGCATTCGAGAGGGCGATGAATGGAAAACGGCGTTCAGGACGCACCTCGGTCTTTTCGAACATTTAGTTGTCCCCTATGGCACCACCAACGCCCCTGCCGCATGGCAATCATTTATCCAAAATGTTCTCAGTGACATTTTGGGTGTTGTATGTGTTGTCTACATTGACGATATTCTGGTATTCTCCAAATCTCCGGAAGAACACGTTCAGCATGTCAGAATGGTTCTTGACCGACTCCGCGCTAATAACCTCTCTGCAAACCCGAAGAAATGCGAATTCAACAAGCCTGAGGTTAAATACTTAGGCTATGCCGTCAGTTCACAGGGAGTTTCTATGAACTCGGAGAAAGTTCAGACTATCACGGATTGGCCTACACCTTCGAAACTCAAGGACCTTCAACAATTTCTAGGTTTCACGAATTTTTACCGGCGTTTCATTCATGATTATTCCCGGATCGTACAACCGCTCACGTCCCTGACAAAGAAAGCCATTCCATTCCTATTCTCCGATGCATGTCAATGATCAAGTTTTGATGAACTCAAGCGACATTTTACTTCTGCCCCTGTCCTGCCACATTTCGATCCACGCAAGCCATGTTTTGTGGCAACGGATGGCTCAGACTTTGCACTTTTGGGTATCGTTCAACAGAAGGATGAGGATGGCGAACTCCACCCCGTCTCATTTTACTCCCGGAAGTTCACCCCAGCAGAGATCAACTATGATGTACACAATAAAGAATTACTAGCGATAGTGGAAACCTTTCGAGAACATCGTCATTGGCTCCTTGGTTCACCATTTCCTATCACCGTCTACTGCGATCACAAGAACCTTTCATATTTCATGTCTTCCCGCCTTCTGAACTGCCGACAAGCCCGTTGGGCAATGTTTTTGTCAGAATTTGACTTTTGACTAGATTGGGCTCCGGGAAAGCTCAATGTCACAGATGGACCTTCTTGAAGACCAGACTACCTTCCCAAGTTAGGGGATGAACACCTTTCCGCACAACACCAAACGATTCTGTCAGCCAAGATCATCGAGCGCTTATCTTCCGATTCCAGTTCATTTGAAATAGCCCCTGTCCCCAATACCTTGCCTCCTCTTCCGATTTCAACCCTCACTTCACTTACCATGGACAATGCAGAACTTTTGGCCAGGTTTCAAAGAGCTTTCAGAGATGATTCAACATGGAGGGAGGAAATTGCAGCCGGTAACCCTGACTTTTCGGTGACTCATAATCTGGTGTTCCATCGTGGCAAGTTGTATGTTCCTCCACCCCTTCGACGCGACATTCTCTATCTTCGCCACGACTGTGTCATTAGTGGTCATCCAGGTCGTTGAGGTACCGAAAGCCTTGTATCTCGAGATTATTCTTGGCCGGGGATGAGCACATACATTCGGAATTACATCTGAGCATGCAATGATTGCCCCCGAGTCAAGTCAGGCCGCCATAAACCTTACGGTCTACTCCGCCCCCTGCCTGTTCCAGATTGCCCATGGCAACATATCACTATGGATTTCGTGGTCAAACTCCCATTATCGCACGGGCACAACTCCATCTGGGTGATCTGTGATAGACTCACCCGAGCGGCTCATTTCCTTCCATGTTCTGAATCCATCTCAGCGTCACAACTGGCTTGGCTCTTCTTCACACGATATTTTCCTCATCATGGCTACCCTGATTCGATCGTCTCGGACAGGGACAAACTGTTCGCTTCGAAATTCTGGAATGAGATGATGCATTTAACAAGGACTGAAGTTAAAACGTCCACTGCTTACCACCCACAAACCGACGGCCTCACCGAACGAACAAACCAGTCGCTAGAGACGTATCTCAGAACTTACTGCTCATACCACCAAGACGATTGGGTGGACTATTTGCCCCTTGCGGAGTTTTGCTTCAACAACCACGAGAACTCGTCCACCAATTAAACTCCTTTCTTCACAAACTACAGCTATCACCCTACTTTTGAACCGCGCATAGCAGAGCGATCGACTGTCCCTGCAGCCGCCGACCTCGCTAAACGTCTGCATGTCATTCAGCAGGAGCTCAAACACGAGCTTCGTCACGCACAGGAAACTCAGTCCCGATACTTCAACAAGAAACGTTTACCTGCCCCCGTGTACGAACCGGGTCAACTGGTTTGGTTACTCCGCAGAAACATAAAGACAAACCGACCTTCGGAGAAATTAGATCACAAGAAGCTGGGCCCGTATCCTGTTGAGAAACAAATTGGTGAAACGGATTCCTACAAGATCTCCTTACCCCCATACATGTCGAGACTACACCCTGTCTTTCACGCCACTTTGTTGGACGGGGGAGCTGAAGCGCCACCGAAAGGAGACCCGGGAGACTCTCCCGGTGGCTGCGCGTCGATTGACGCATATACCATATGTTTCTCCTTAATCTTTTGAATTTCGAAGCTTACATCTTTTTCCGTAGTTTCTTCTTTCATCCAACATTCCCGATCATCCCTAGTTACTTCCGGTACCTTTCCTATTCATACTTATTCTGTGTGCGATCGTAAAACTTCCCACTTTTGACCTCCGTACGGTCGAGTGGGAAGTAAGTCATTACTCTATCATTTCTATTTGTTCATTATACTTACGTGCTACCTAGATAAGAGCTAACGCTCGATACTTACAGGTAGTTATTAATATGATTTTTGACCTCCGTACGGTCGAGTGGGAAATAAGAGCTAACGCTCGATACTTACAGGTTACTGGGCCCCGTACTGCCCTTAGAGAAGACTTATCGCCCAACGAGCGATGGCAAGCAACGGCGCTATACCACCGCCGGTTGCGGATGTGGCTGAAGATGCCAAATTCGATGGAGGAGTAAAAACGAGCTGGTCGACGGTGAAGAGGAAGATCATGAGCACCTTGAAAGGTCAAGGGCTGATAGGCTACGTCGACGGAACGATAGGCCGACCACTGCGCCCGGATATCCAGAGTCAAGTCGACCAACTCGACCAGCTGGAGTCGACGTCTCCTCAGATATACCCCCCCATCAGATCTCAACCGGCTCCTACTCCTGTTTATCCGTTGAAGCCAAGCTACGAAGAATGGAAGTTTAGGAATGACCGTGCAAAAACGATCATAGAAGCTCACCTCGAGGACGTGCTATCACTCGTACCCAACGTCGACGATCTCAGTGCGTTCCAAGTCATGTGCCAATTGAACACCGACTTCGACAAGAAAAACGACCTCCTAAAGATCGATACAGACCGCAGGTTCCGAACGTTCTGCTATGATGAGATCGACACGCTTGAGGGGTACTTTAGGGATCTCAGGGAACTGCGAAAGAAGGCGATAGAGGCTGGTAACACATACCTCGACGACGAGTACAGGTCGATTGTCCTGTCGGCTTTCCCCACGGAAGCGTTCGATCCTATCATCAACAGCGTTACCACCTCCTCGAACTACCCCACGGCCGCTGCGGTCATTCAACAGATCTCCTACGCCTACGCGAGGATCGCAGAACGGAAGGGTGCGGTGTCGGCAGGGTCAGGCATGACGCCCATCACACCAGCTGCCCATGCCGCTGTAATTGCCCGTGTCGAGGAGCTGGAGAAACAGTTGGCATTGCAAGCTTTGAGAGACGTAAAGAAATGTCATAATTGTGGGAAGCGAGGACACTTCAAGCGGGACTGTTGGGAAGCAGGGGGAGGGAAGGAAGGTCAGCGCCCGCAAAGATCAAGCAGGAATAACAGTACTTCTACTCCTGTGACCCCAGCCGCCAACGTCACCCAGACGTCAGCCATAGCAGACCCAAACGCTGTCCACTTCGCCCTAGCCGTTGCAGAACGAGGAAACAAGGGAAGGAAGAGGGTTTACGCCGACAGTGCTGCGACGGATCATTTCTTCACCCGCCGTGAGGATTTCTTGACGTACACGCCGTACGAATCCACAGGCCAGAGTTCGGAGGAGGCAACGCAGTTCAAGATCATCGGGAAGGGCAAAGCTATGAAGAAAGTAATGGTCAACGGCAAGGAGGTGATACTCACGTTCGAGGAAGCTTACCACGCCCCCAACGCCACACACGACCTCATATCAATCCCGGTCCTTGATCTGAAAGGTTGCAGCATCCAATTCGGTGGCCGACGAGCGGAATTCTACACGCCTGACGGTCGGCTCTTCCTGACAGGGAAGCTCGAGACGGAACGGCTCTACCGTATCGAGGAATCCCCGCATAGAGCAAATGCTGTAACACGGTCTCTGATGAACCCGACGTCCCTAAAAGAATGGCATCGTAGATTTGGCCACGCTGGGGAGGACAGGATAGTCGTGGCGTCGAAGAAGAAGTTGGTTGACGGTTTGGATATCACTGAGTACGAGAGAAATGGGAGGTGTGTGCCGTGTGTGCATGGGAAGGGAACAAGGAGGCCGTTCGATGCTGTTGTCACCCCCGAGACCAAAGCTCTGGAACGAGTCCACACAGACTTGACTGGTCCTATTCGGGTCACCTCGAAAGGCGGTTACAGGTACTCCATGCCGATTGTAGATGGAGCGACATCCTTCACCAAAGACTTCTACCTCAAAAATAAGGAGGTGGATACCGTTCTAGAGGCGTTGGAGATATTCAGAGCCTGGGCGGAGCGGCAGACAGGCGAGACGTTGAAGGAGATTCGAGTAGATGGAGGTGGTGAATTCAACAACAACGTGCTTGATTCTTGGGCGAAGAAGCTTGGCATCGAGGTTGTCCCAACGGCACCCCATTCTTCGGCGATGAATGGCGTGGCTGAAAGGAAGCACAGGTCAATATTCGATGGGGTAAGAACAGTCCTCAACGAGGCAAAGCTCCCGGCATACCTCTGGGCCTACGCAGCCGCCTACATTGTCCACACCAATAATCTTCTCCCATCTGCTCGTCACCCGAGCAAAATTCCTGCGGAAGCCTTCACCGGGAAGCGACAGAGCGTTGAGCATCTCCGGCCGTTCGGGTCTCGAGGGTTTGCGAAGGTGGTAGACGGTTCTTTGGGCAAGCTGGAAAGTCGAGTAGTAGAAGGGAGGATGGTCGGGTACGGTGAACGAGGCACCTACCTGCTGTATACGGCGTCCGGGAAAGTAATAACCAGCCGAGATGTTACGTGGGTCGACGTCGAGCGTGCATCTTCTGCTGTTGGGGGGGAGGAGGAGACTGAGGTATGGGATGTGGGGGAGCTGTTACCAACAGACAGCGATGCACGTGTGGAGGGACAAAGCTGTGACGAGAGTCAAAGCGGCGATCAAATCTCCGAAGTCACCGTCTCCTTGGTTACCCCAGATGGAAGTACGCCGGACGAACCACAGCCCTCGGGCAACTTGCGTCCCGATTCCCCTCACCCCTCGTCCATTACAGATCCTCTTCATCCAAACGCCGACAACTCTTCCCCTAATCACAGCGCACCAAACCCACCACCACTACCAGTGCCTGTTAGGCGTTCAGAGCGTCTCAAGGTCCCTTCTCGAGCAAAGGTTGAGTCCACAGAATTTGTAGCTAGAGAAACGGCGGCTCGTCAGGCGAAGGAACCCTGGACGAGGAATGTGAAACCACGAGCTAATCTTGCTCTTACCGACTTCCTCGACGACTTCAACAATATAGGTGACCCTCGGGTGCTAGCGGCACTGGGAATCGAGACAACCCCCAAGTCGTATAAGCAGGCGATGGAACGACCCGACGTGTGGGAGCCAGCTATTCGAGAGGAGTTGGAAAGGATGACAGAGTTTGGAGTGTTCGGACCGATTCAAGACCTACCGCCAGGGAAGAGGGCACTCAAACCGCTGTGGGTATTCGTGAACAAACTCGATGGCGATGGCAACATAGTGAAGAGAAAAGCGAGACTGGTGATAGACGGAAGGAGGCAGATAGAGGGAGTCGATTTCACCGAAACGTACGCCGGGACCCTTCGATTCGAATCCTTGAGGATACTGCTCGCATTGTGGACATCCCTCAACTACCACGTGTGGCAGGTTGATTTCTCTTCCGCTTACCTCAACGCTGGACTCGACGAGGAAACCTACATATGGGTGCCTGAGGGACACGAGGGATCAGGTTCAGGAAAGGTGATACGACTACTGAAGTCGGTCTATGGCATGTGTCAAGCGGGTCATAATTGGTTTGTGACGCTAGACAAGGCATACCAGGAGTGGGGATGGAAAAGGTCCGAGGCCGACCAATGTGTTCGCAGTAGGGTCAGGAAGTCGGGGGAGACGATGACGGGGACGTATACAGACGATACGTTGGGAGGATCATCCTCGCTCGAGGAAGCCAACAGGGTGAAGGAGGAGATCGGTAAGCGGTTCAGGATTAAAGCTACGGACAACGTACAGTTCGCGATAGGGATGCGGCTAATCAACGATAGAGAGAAAGGAACCGTTTCCCTCGACATGGCAGCCTATTTCGATCGCATATTCACGAAGTTCGGCGTGAACGACATGAAGCCCAAATCAACCCCCTTTCCCCCTGGTCTCGTACTCTCAAAAGCTCAGTCTCCCTCTACCGACGAAGAGCGGGAGTTTATGCAGGACAAGCCGTACGCAATTCTCGTGGGGGCTATCCAATTCGCACAAGCCGCTTGTCGTCCGGACATCACCTATGCCGTCAACGTCCTTAGTCGATACCTCACCAACCCGGGCAAGGCCCACTGGAACGCCCTCTTGCACTTGATTCGATACATCTCGGGCACCAGATCACTCGGTATCAAGTACTCTCGCTCAGCGTCGAGAATCCCCGTCACATACGCAGATGCCGACTACGGGACGTGTGTGGATACACGAAAATCAACCACGGGGGTGGTAACTATCATTAGCGGTGGACCGGTCTTCTGGGTCTCGAAGAGGCAGGACGTTGTAGCGACATCGACAACTGAGGCCGAATACATTGCACTGGGGCGAGCGGCGATGCAGGCCAAATGGACGCACGATTTCCTCAGTGAAGTAGGTCACCCTGCGCCACTTCCATCTCAAGTTAGAGGCAACAACAAAAGCTCTCTTGCGTTGGCGGAGAACCCGAAGTTCAATGGGAGGGTCAAGCATATGGAGATAAGATTTCATTTCCTACGTGACGAGGTCGAGAAGAGGAACATCGAGTTGGACTACATCGCGTCGGAAGTCAACCCCGCGGATGTTCTAACCAAATCTCTGACGCCTACCATTCTTCGCCGACAACTCGATCTTATGGGACTGGTATACGTGTAGGGGAGTCTCCCAGGTCTGGGGGAGTGTTGGACGGGGGAGCTGAAGCGCCACCGAAAGGAGACCCGGGAGACTCTCCCGGTGGCTGCGCGTCGATTGACGCATATACCATATGTTTCTCCTTAATCTTTTGAATTTCGAAGCTTACATCTTTTTCCGTAGTTTCTTCTTTCATCCAACGTTCCCGATCATCCCTAGTTACTTCCGGTACCTTTCCTATTCATACTTATTCTGTGTGCGATCGTAAAACTTCCCACTTTTGACCTCCGTACGGTCGAGTGGGAAGTAAGTCATTACTCTATCATTTCTATTTGTTCATTATACTTACGTGCTACCTAGATAAGAGCTAACGCTCGATACTTACAGGTAGTTATTAATATGATTTTTGACCTCCGTACGGTCGAGTGGGAAATAAGAGCTAACGCTCGATACTTACACACTTTGCTCGAGCCCTATCATGATCCTTCAGAATTCCACCTGCACTCCGATCCCATCCCATTTGAACTCTCAGAAGACGTGGCGACGACAATTGATTCGATCCTGGACTGCCAGAAAATCGGACAAATGTACAAATACCTTGTACATTTCAAAGACACTCCGTTGGAAGAAAACTCCTGGGTCCCACTCTCGGACATCCCTTCCACACTAAACGAGTTGGTTGATCGTTTCCATAGGAGACATCCGAAAGCACCTAGACCGAACCAAGTGATCTTGGAAGTCGTTCGTCCACCTGTCAACACGGATTTGCTCCCCCCCTCTGAAAACGATCATACCGCAGACCACAACATTCATCAAAGACCCCCCTCTCCGCAACCGACTCACGTCAATCCGAGAAACTCTTATACCCCACCTCTTCAGACAACCACCAGATCTGGTCGCTCAGTCAGACCACCTACCCGTCTCAACCTCTAACTCAACGCCATGCCTTCAGGCTGCCAACGCCACCCCAAACCACATGTACTTCTCAATGATCACTTCGCAATACCCTTTCCGCACCAATTCAGTGGTTGTGGTGTAACGTTACGCCTGGACCGCTTTGCTCGTGATGTATTCGCCACACTACCGGAGATTGAGTACTATATGAAGTGTTGGCCTACAGGCTTCAATCCGAACGCAGACGTCTTCAAGATCCCACGAGTGGGTTTACCGGATCGCTACAAGGACAACGTTGATCCCTACACCATACAATCATTTTTCGACTATACATCCAATTTCTCAATCATTAATAACGCCCTTCATCACACCGACTCTGCCCTCCCAGTCTGTATGACTGATTCCTTCATCACGTACCGTCACCATGCCAGAAAAATCGTACCAACCTTTAATGCTTCTGGCGCGAAAACCTCTCAACGCTTTAATATGCTTGTTCATGAGACGGCTGGGATGCATTTTGTGGATGGCCTTGTTTACGCACGGTTTTGGGTCAAGGAAATTCCTTTGCCGCCAATCGCTGAGCTGGGGTTACTTGGTGACCTTACGATGGATCAGGCTTTGAGACTCCCTCGCACGACCCACGCTGGAGTTTCATCCTCATATCCTTCGGCCTAGTGGGGAGATACTGTCATGGTTCGGTCTCCTCCGTCTCATAGTCTAGTTTCATACGTCGCTCTAATACAAGTTTCTGTCAAGATCTTACAAGTATCATAATATCTATTTCATAAGTCCTAAATCTATATAAGTCTCAATGTTCGTAGTTGTTCCCTAGCTTAATCAACTCTACTTCATTCTTCAGTTCTCGTCTTAGTCTCTAGGAGGTTCTCTCAGATTCCGTCTCGCGGCCCGATCGAATCCTCACAGGTAGACGACATACAAACGCGGCCAACCCGACACAGCCACTCCGTATTTAGGCAAATTCTAGACAAAATTCATGTATCATATTTCAGACGTACCGTATGAGAAATTGGGCTCGAGCAAGCTCTGGGGATTGCTTGTCCGATCACGAATATCCAAAAATCTTGAAGAGCGGTTGAGGTTTCGACGTGTAGTGGCAGAAATACTGCTCTGCTCATGTGCATGCGCGGACTTCCCACGGCTTATGAATCAATTATTATCAAGCGCAAGCTTTGCTACGTCTTATTGCCACTACATGTCGAAACCTCAACCGCTCTTCAAGATTTTTGGATATTCGTGATCGGACAAGCAATCCCCAGAGCTTGCTCGAGCCCAATTTCTCATACGGTACGTCTGAAATATGATACATGAATTTTGTCTAGAATTTGCCTAAATACAGAGTGGCTGTGTCGGGTTGGCCGTGTTTGTATGTCGTCTACCTTACAAAATTAGGATTGGTGTTTCGGTGTGCCTTTTACTTGCTAATCACTCTCATTTTTCCCGGTGCAGACATGGAGAACATGCATCCTATATCGGCAGCCGTGGTACGGACTGTATCGTCGGCTTCGTGGAAATACGGAGAACCGTCAAAATGAGGAGAGTCTTGCACTAAGCGGGTTGGATGCTCGCATCCTTTAGCTCAACACAGGGTCTGAAGACGGAGGGGTAGGAGATTCCCAGCGGCTCGTGGATACACTGAGGAATCCAGTTCAAATCCAGTGAAGATCTCGTGGTATGCGCCTGTATGTTATAAACTTCGATGTCGAATGCAACCACACAATAAACGAAGATTGCGTACGAGAGTAGAATGTGCAGGAAACGATTCAGTCGTATCAAACTGAATCGAGGAGTGCTTGGTGCTCCCGGGCACCACCACTTGGCCGCGTATTGTGCTGGAGATACAGGTAACCATTCAGATCCTCTAGACTCAATAGACCTTCGGGCTTGAACCGAAGTGACGCGTTCGTTGTTGGTGGTACGGTGCAAGCGAAGAACGGACCCACTCGGGCCCTTACCCAACATATCGTGTGAGAATCTGACATAACCCATAAAATTTTACAAACTAATACAAAAAATAAACTACACTCCTCCTTCACCAACGCTCACTTCCTCAACACACTCAACAACCCTTTAATACCCTCCACCCCGAATCCCTCTTCCTTCGGATAACAAACATACATAGGCACGCGCCCCGAATCAAACTTTGCCCTGAAATCCCCCCTCTTCAACAACCCAGCCGTACTCGCCACTTTGCCATAAATCGTGCTCAAGCCATGGATCTTCCACCCGCTCAGGTTATCAATCGGGGTTAGGTTATCCGAGGCTGTTATTCCAAAGGTGACTGTTGGCGCTTTTCGACCTGCCGCCGCCTTTTGTAAAAGCTGAAGAGAGGAATGGATGAGGAGCTCGGATGTACCGCGGGGTGCAGTGGGGAATGAGATGGCATTTTTGATGAGGTAGTAGTTGGATGTGAGAGCGCTGTCGAGGGAAAAGGAGTCATTGCTGAGTGATGAGGATGAAGAACGTCGGCTGAATGTGGGTGAGGGTGCAGTTGATGAAGATGATTCAGAATCCGAGGAGGAAGAGGAAGCTGCTGCGGGCGGCGGTGGTGGTGTCGCTTGTTTTCGTGTCAAACTCTGCAGCCGCTCTTGTAGAGACATTCTAACTGGAGCTGGACCTGGCTTGGGTGCTTCGTACGGTCCGTGAATTGGCGTCAAGATGAGAATGCCAACGATGTGGCCCTCCTGCCTCGCAACCAAATACCGACGGTGAGATTCGTCAATCCATGGCTGGCCCGTAGTGGAGGCAATCTGAACGCCCTTCATGCCTTTGCTCTTCTTCCACTCCCAAAGGCCCTCCTCAACCTCCTTCCGGTCTTCCGCTGTCCACTTGCCCGTCGTCTCGTGAATCGTAACCCCTGCTCTCTCTGCTCTCCTCAAGTTCTTCTTCAAATCTTTCACAGCATGGACGCCCTCCTTCCCTTTATACGAATCGCTCGTCATCTCCAAGATATGTTCAGGCTCCAGCACCTCCTCATGAATACACTCAACCGCACTCCACCCAATCTCCTTATCCTTCCCCAACACAGCCTCCATCGCAGCATCCGTACAACACCAAACAGGCTTCAACCCTTCCTTCTCCGCCCATCCAATAAACGCCTTCGCCGTCGGCTTCATCAACGACACGTCCGAAACAAGTGGGTTCCCCCACGCAAACACCCATCGTTTATGTTGCATGTACCCCTGCGCAGGCAAAAACGTCGCCTTGGGGTTCTCTTTCAAGAACGATTCTGGGGCCTGCCAGATCTTGTATCGAGAGAACTCGAGCCATGCCGTCGATGACGAGCTGCCGTATTGCGAGATCAACCGTGCTACATGTGTCTTGTCGGATCCATCGGAAGAAGGGGCTATCGTAGTAGCTGCGAGGAACTCTTGGGTCGATGATGTCGATGCGGCCGGTTCCGAGTCTTCAACGAGGAAGATCTCGTCGATTTGTTGGTCTTGTGTTGGTACGGGGGACATCGTATTAGACGAGGATGGGGGTAGGTTTAGCTAGCTTCTTGCTGCTTTGCCAATCCGACCTTTATAACTACCCACAGTCCGAGGCCCACCTCCATAACCATTACTCATACGAGAATGACCGGAACCCAGACCTCTCGGCAAGTATGTCATTACCCATTATCCGTCATTGCTCCTCGGTCCAACGCCCACAACTCTATGTTATTTTGGCACTGCCGATTCCCCGAACGAAAACCGGAAGAACAGCTTTCCCTCCCCCCCTCCCCCCTCGGAACTCCTACCCGTTTCATTTGTTGTTTCAACTCCATTCTTTGCACAATAATCATTTGTTTAGCTCTTGACGACTATAACAATGATGATTCAGGCCCTTTTGACGGCGGTAGCCACAGGCCACTAGTGTATTCACGAAAAGTAGAGTGTCCACCCAAAAACCGGACCTCGGTCGGGATCCTCTCTATAGTGATCGAACGCGGAAACAACGACTAGCCCTCATTTCCTTTCACTTCTACTTTCGAGTCAGCATAGTGGCCTAGCGGAACTCTTCAAGACCTCGTACGAGTCGTCCGTGCGCATTGATCAGGGTCAAAGTCAAAGCTCTTTCGCCTCGATGATCGGCGCGTCGGGATTTTTGTTATGACTCATTCGGCTTTGCGTGTACGGCGTATGAAGGAATAGTAAGGCGTAATTATTTGTGAACTATCGTCAGCGTACCGGCTACTCAATCTACGGGACATTCTATGACCATCATTCTCGGGCAAGCCGCAAGGCTGACTCGGTTTCCTTCAGAAGTTAATTCAGCTTGCGTTTGCTGCGCCTGGTCGATCGGAGAGGGAGTGAGTAAGCGAGGCATAGTACTCCGAGCTTCAAATCCCTAGGGATTGTGGTCTCTATAACTCGTCTCTATACTCGGGACTCGTGCAGAGGGAACCAGGGTGTACGCCCTCGGGGCTTGGAGGCGTGAGAACTTGTCATGACGCGTCGCTCGGAGTCTGACGCGCACCTCTCACGTGCCTCTCACACACCTCTTCGTCGACGTCGATGTCGTCCGATCCCCAATCTTCCAACCCAAGTCTGAGCCTCCCATCTCCTCCATCCCACATTCCAGGTACTGATCCCCAAGCTCAAGCTCACCGTCAATTTTCAACCGATTCCGATCCCGAATCTGAAGACACATCTATGCGACCCAGCATCACAGAACTCTCTACAATACCTACCCTCTCCTCCCTCTATACCACCCTCAACATCAAACCCACATCCAAATCAACCCGAACACCCTCTCCAACCCTCCTTACAAAAATATCCCTCTTTCAAGGCGACATAACGACCCTCCACCTCCCCAACGGCGCCATCGTCAACGCAGCCAACAAATCCCTCCTCGGCGGTGGCGGCGTAGACGGTGCCATCCACCGTGCAGCGGGTCCTCAACTCCTCGAAGAGTGTCGGACTCTAGGCGGCGCAAAGACGGGAGAATCGAAGATTACCGGCGGGTGGAGGTTACCTTCGTGCGTATGTGACTGTCTCTCCATGTCTGAAGTACTTACATTCGCTCACAGGAAACATATAATCCACACCGTCGGACCCATCTATCACTCCGGAGAACTTGAAGAGAAAGCCTCTCAACTCAAATCGTGCTACACAACCTCTCTCACTCTCGCCCTCACACACGGCCTGCGTGCAGTCGCATTCCCGTCCATCTCAACCGGTATATACGGATACCCCATCGTCGATGCTACGCGTATTGCACTAGGCGCCGTTCGGGAAGTTTTAGATGCAGATGCGAATGAGGATAAGGTACGTATGTCCGTTTGTACTTACGGCGTGGGGCTGGGACTAATAAGGGGGTGGGGTTAGTTTGACAGAATTATATTCGTGGTGTTTAGTGATAAGGATAAAGAAGTGTATGAGTGAGTTCCTTTCTTTCTTCGGTTTCGTCTGGTTTCGTTCCTTGAGTTCCGTCTCATTCTACGCACCGCCTCCTTGTTGGACTCCCGCCCACCTCCAAACCGTGCCGCTGACCGACCCCACCCCCACCTACAGATCCCTCCTACCCGAATACTTCCCACCCACAAATGCCGATGTGTCGTCGGGTACCGGTGAATCATGATTGGCGCCATTCCAACGGCTCAGGAAGACGATACCAACAAGAATGAGGAGAAATCGGACCAGTAGAAGAAAACCGGAACCTGTGTACATATACAATCATTTATCGCTTCAATTGCGTATCACAACCACGAAAACGCCGCAACTCCCAGTTCTGTGTGAAAGTGCGAAGGATTGATTCGAAATCTATGCCTCTTGAAACGCCTCCCTCCACCTCGCAAGGTTCGACGTTCCAGTCTGACCGCACGATCATATGACGACTTTCGAAACTCGTCCTCTAACTAGACATGCGACGGCATTCGACTCAAGAGAGAAACGGCGAGAGAGGGGGAAAACAACCGTAGACTCAATCCCCTATTCTTCGAATCAGGGAATCCCAAACAGTTCTGGATCTTTGTCGGGCTCCCCGCGCACGAACTCAAGGATTCTGGTGTAACCATAGTCGTCAGTTGAGGAGAAAACACTGACAGACAACGTCTGCTTTCACATTTCCTGGGAGCCCAAGTCGAAATGGACTTTCTCGTCCGCGATTGTGTTCAGAACCCAGATTCTAGTTATCTCAGCACTGAACGCGTGAAGATCTAGAGAATGACCACATCTCGGGGGACGCAAACTCCAGCTGTGGAGTGTGGGGGAGTCCACAATCGGGTAAGTCGGATTCATCATTCTTCCTCCCCATAGTACCAATGAACCCGTCCGCGTCAGGTGGTGGCGCCAAAAGTGATGCCAGATGGCGGTGAGGCTGAATGCTACTTTGATGATACTATGTCCCATGTGACGCAGCGTAAACGCCCTCCCATTTGGATAATCAAAGTTTAGTACCTGGCTATAAGAGTATTCTTACACTGAAATTGCCCCATTGCCCTTATATAGAAACAGACATTTCCATTTTGAACGTAGTGACGATATATTCGGCTCCAGATGCACACCAACGTGAAGTTTCACTGAGAGGAGGTACATAGTCCCGCTACTGTAGTGGCTCATCGACGTCGATCTTGGATCATCCCAGCCGCCGTGTTGTACAAAAGTCCAGACTGGCAGACTCCTTGACGTGAAAGAGCAAGGAAAGCTCACACGTACGGGTGATGGCAGATACAACCCGACTCCTGAGGCAAACCCATCTCCTTACCTGCAAGCTACCGGGCCACCCATCTCACTTACTCAATTCGAGTCGGTTGGCGGTTCGTCTACTATGAATCGTGATTTTCCCCCAATCATCGGATGAAGACGTTTACATTGGCAATTGGCAATTATCCGACGTTCTCTTCCTTTCAACACTTGTTCAGCCTATACAGATTCAAAGCCATACACTAGAACGAAAAAAACGGCCAGTTAGCTTTCCAACCCCCTCACCCGGAAAAAAATCAAAATTCTCACCTGATAGTTATCAGCATTATTTCTCTTTTGCGCAGCTGTCAATTTTTGAACCGGTCCACACCAATATCCCGCATCGTCCGTATTGGCGGTAGCATGCGACATCTCGTGAAGGATGACACCACCCTTGCTGCTATCGATACTGTTGATGTCCACTATACAGGACACAGGACACCAGTCAGTAAAAAGCGCGAAGAGAGAGAGAGAGGGAGGGAACGACACTTACGACGACAGATTTGGGGGGTATCCAGAGCGGTGAACCACCATTCACAAACGTAGATCTAGTCGTGGAGATTACGGGCTTCAACGAACGTCCCATCGGAAACCGCAAGTGGGAGAACTCACATCGCTTGTAGAACCACCCAATACAGTATATGCACCAGCCGAACCACAAAGATTCGCCGGGTCTTGGTTGCAGTAGATCCTATCCGAGACCAACGATCAGTTCGACAGCCCCCAAATCATCGAGGAAAAGTGGAAAAAAACCCACTTCCTCGTCCCCGAATCCTGCGCAATCATATCAAACCTCTTCGCAATATCTTCTGCATTATTCCCTCCGAAAAACTTGTTCCACGTCTCACTCGTCGGATGCGCCCTAATGTCACTCGCAGCACTCGCAGCCAACGTCTTCGCATCCGCATGCGCATTCTTCAGAATCGTCGCTCGGTTCGCGTCGTTGCACGAAATTGTCGAAAGATTTGGTGGGAGGAGACTACGGAACCCAACGTCGCCTCCAGGCGCGACCTGTACTTTGACCGACTCAACGTCGACGAAGAGGGGTCCCTCGTCTAGATTGGCAGTCTGGAAAATGGCGGTGGGGGAGAACACGAACGTTCCGGTTCCGTGAGACTCGAAATCGTACACGTTCGAGACGGTGTGGTTCACAGCAACAGATTGACCGGTAGGAATTGTCACCCAGTTTGCTTCGTTGCTATAATCGAAGCTCGCCTGAAACACAAGCAAGCAAGCACATCAGCTTTCAATCCAGCGACGAATAACAAAGTCTTCACGTACGACTACACCAGTGAACTTCACTGCCTGATCGTCCTTGGTCACGGAGAACGACTTGGTAGGAAGTTTATCCAAAACATTGTTCGTCCCAACGACGCGAATGTCCTTGTCCGTCGGGTTCGACACAACCGCGGTCAAGACGATATCGTCGATAGAGCTGACCGACGAGGACACAGCGTTGACAGTGACCTTCAGGTCGCCAGTAGCAAGACCAAGAGCGAGAGTCGCAAAGCTGAGAAGAACAGAGGCTCGGAACATTGTTGTGAAGCCTTGAGATTGGTGTTCAAGGTGTGTAGCTGTCGCTTCCCCCCATAAAATGAGGTTTTATATTCTGGTCAACGTTCAGTGTATGCCCGAATAACAACCGCCGTTACGATCCTACAAGAGTCACCAGGTATAAAAATACCGCGTAGGGATCCACCCACGGCGAAAACGCGCGGCCCGTCTCCAAGGTACTATATTCCAGCTCGTATGTCGAGTTGTTCATGGGAGATTTGAATGAGGCGGACCGTTTGGATAATATTCGTGTATCGGAAATTCCGAAGCCCAGAGCCCAAGACATGATCAATGTAACGACGCAAGATGATACAGGTATTTTCCGGTGAACAAGAGTAAAGACACGCGGGGTTCTTTTTTGGTCCATCTGATCTGTAGCAACGAGGGAGACACAGTGTTCGAGCTTAAACGTTTGATGAAACTTCAAGCTTCACTTGTGGGGTGACCGCCGGGTGCAGATTGGTTCAGAGTTTCGTGTTCGAACTTCGACAGCAAGCCGCGTCGCAGATGGCCGCACATATTCCGAAGATGGAGATTCCCGCAAGCGCGAATCCCAAGTGTCTAGTTGCTTTATTCCCTTTGTGTAGTGAGGTTGTGTTATCTTTGAGACGGCATATGGCTGGAAATGAGCAGAAGTAATCTCAAAGAGCAGATTTCGGTCATTTGAGTGGTTGAATAGCATCACAGGACCCAGAATCGAGACTTCAAAAGGCAGAAACAGCATAACGAGCCGAATACCAGGTCAACCAGAGCTAGGCTTTTTTATGAGAACTAAAAACGCACCCGATTCAAGCCAGGTTCCGGTCATCAAACTGGAAAAAGAGGCTAACCGAAAGGGTTCCTTTTGAGCCCAAGGCCTATTCTTTCCCTTCCTCTTGGACGCCATGTACCGACCATATGTACGGTTGCGTAGCTCCTAGTGGATGAATTAGCCCGTGCCGTCGTCAACGTTGTCGCTCAGGTGCCGTTAAATACTGGAAGAATCCCACTCTCTTCAATGAATTATTGATAGAGGATGATGGTAGCATCGAATATGTGCTGTGTTATGTGGATCTTGAAGACGGTTGTGCGCGACTATGGTGGTCTGGAGCAAGTCTGGAGGAAGGAGTTGGGCGCTTACTAGTAGACCAGCATCCCAACACCATCAATTCTCGCCGTGAGGTGTTTCGTATCAGTCGTTGGTCAGTCGGGAAGGAATCCAGCGACCTCAATTCGTCAATATCCCTAGGTTGTACGTCCTTCGTCGTCTTTTTTGGCTCAATCTAACCTCTGTGTTTTCGCAGTTGACCATGTCATGCCATGAAGATATATGCTGCGGACTGGTTTCCGCTATTCTCATGGGATTGAACGCGTGGTTGTCTGCCTCAATGATCAATCTTCCCTTCCATATACTCGGAGGCCTTATCAGTGGAATGCTCCCAGCTGAACAACGCGGATAATAACCAGGCGAGGGTGCCTCGATTGTTCTTTGATTCCCCGACAATTCGTAGTACTTGACTTTACTTCACCAATGTTTACCGATTGGATAAATATTAGACCATATCAGCACGGCGATCCGTAGACGTTGGTGCTTGTCGGGGGCGGATGCGTTTCTCTGTATGTCGACTCTGTAAAAGGCTTGGAATTTGATTCTTGATTTTACTAGCCGTCTCTTGGACCCGCGGGCAAGACCCACGCATACCTACCTTTGTCACTTGTCGATGCTCAACTGGTGGTAATGTTTGGTCGCACCATGCGAGTATCTCCGAGCGCTACCTGCGACAACTCGTCACCATTCTCATCTCCCATCCGACTTACTAGTCTTACATCGCGTGAATAGTCAACGTTATCAAGTTCTCGAGCTCAAGAATTCAAAATCGAAGTTCCATCTAACGTTTAACAACTGTAGAGCCTATAGATGAACAAAGACATGCACTAGAAAAGCAACAGTCAGCACAAACCGAACCTTCGAACATCACATTGAAGAACTTACATGGTAGTTGTCAGCGTTATTCAATTTCTGTTGGGCAGTAAGTCCCTGGACGGTGCCGCAGGTGTAAGCAACATCGTCCGTTGCGGAGGTAGCGTGCGAAAGCTCATGAAGGATTATACCACCTTTGCTCGCTGAGGCACCGCCAACAGGCTCTGAAGAAGGGAGACGCGGCCCAAAATCAGTCAGGCAAAGAAGAGTGGACTAACAAGCGACTCGAATACTCACGGCGACAGATGCTGGGAGTATCCTGGTAGCCGTACCAGCCGTTACAAACGTAGATCTGGGGATATCATCTTCAGCCAACCCATCGGAGCAAGAGGCAGACGCGACACTCACGTCACTGCTGGTGATTGTACCACCGCTAAGCCCGAGCGAGGTGTACGCATCGGCCTGCGAACAGATGTTGGCAGGATCCTGGTTGCAAAAAAGCCTATTTGCAAGCGATGTCAGTCCCAAAATTGGGATGACAGAAACTCGTAGGAAAAAACTTACTTCCTCGTCCCCGAATCACTGGAAATAAGATCAAACCTCCTCGCGATCTCATTACGATCATTTCCTCCGAAGAACTTGTTCCACGTATCACTATTCGGACGAGTCCTAATATCATTCGCGGCACCCGCAGCCAGGCTCTTCGCACTCGCATGAGCGTCCTTCAGAATCTGCGCACGACTCGCATCGTTACACGATATCGTCGAAAGTGACGCCGTTGGTGGGATTAGACTTCGGAAAGAGACGTCACCGTCGGGTTTGACGTCGACTTTAACTCCCTCGACATCGACGAAAAGGGGTGCCTCGTCTTGATTGGCAGTCTGGAAGATAGCAGTCGGAGAGAAGACGAAAGTACCAGTGCCATGAGACTCGAAATCGTAGAGGTTGGAGACGGTATGGTTCACAGCAACGGATTGACCGGCGGGAATCGTTATCCAATTGGTGTCAAGGCTGAGGTCGAAGCTAGCCTACACAAACGGCGCGGGCCGTGAGTACCAGAGGATGAGAGATAACTGTCCAAAAAAATGGTTCACGCACGATTACACCAGTGAACGACACTTTCTGGTCTTCCTTCGTCACGGAGAACGACTTGGTAGGAAGTTGATCTAAGACATTGTTCGTCTTGATGACGCGAATGTCCTTGTCTGTGGGGTTGGACACAACCGCCGTGAGGACGATATCGTCGATGGAGCTAACGGATGAAGAGACTGGGTTGACATTGACCTTCAGGTCGCCGGCAGCAAGACCGAGAGCGAGGGTAGCGAAGCTGAGAAGAACAGAGGCTCGGAACATTGTTGTAGAGTTTCAAGCTTGAGGGCCAAGGTATATGACTGCCGTTCTGCAGTACTGAAAGTGTGGTTAGCCTTTATACTGTGGGCCAGCTTTCAGCGTATGTCCGAATAACAACCGCCGGAGGTTACCATTACGATCCTACGGGAGTCACCAGGTATAAGAATAACGCGTATGGATCCACCCTTAGAAGCACACGGTGAAAACGTGCGGCCCGTCTCCAAGGTACTATATTCTAGCCTATCTGTCGAGTTGTTCATGAGGGATGGGGTGGACGAGGCGGACCGTTTCGATAAATCGTGTGTCGGATATTTCGAAGCCCAGAGCCCAAGACATGATCACTTTACACGGAAAATGATACATGTATTTTCCGTTGAACAAAACACGCGTGTGCGTGTGATCCATCTGACGTTGATTACGACCTGTTCAAGCAAGAGGAGTATTCAGAACTATGCCCAAAAACGAGCTCAAGTTTGAATCCGTCTCAAGTCGGTCAGTCTCCGCCGTCTTCGCGTATAATTGGTTCACATCACAAGCCCATTGATTGAAAAGAAATGATTATACTGCCAACATATCGCGATGTCCCCCTTCCTACTGTTTCAAATCGAAGGCCTAGGTTATCCGATATCTAGCAGTTGTAGATCCTGTAAATGTTAAGAGCCATGCACTGGAAGATCACCAGTCAGTACGGACCGACTCTTCGAGTCTTAAGCAACGAATCTGACCTGATAGTTGTCAGCGTTATTCAGCTTCTGTTGGGCAGTCAGCCCTTGAACAGTGTTGCAGTAATAAGCGACATCGTCTGTCCCGGCGGTAGCATGCGAAAGTTCGTGAAGCATTACGCCACCCTTGCTCGCTGTGATGTCGTTGATATTCTCTGGGGAAGGGAGAGACCATACTCAGTAAGTTTCAGAGATATACGACCTCAATACTTACGGCGACAGACGTTGGGGGTATCTTGGAAGTTGTAGAAGGAGTCACAAGCGAAGATCTAGATATGATAATCTTCAACCAAGACATCGGGGATAGGACGACAGACGCAACACTCACATCACTTCCAACAATATTCCCGCCACTACGTACGACGCGGGTGTACGCACCAGCCCGCGAACAGATCCCGGCAGGGTCCTGGTTGCAGTAGATCCTGTTCGCAATTGACATGAGTTACAAAGTCGGAATAGGAAAATTTGTCGGGAAGAACTCACTTCCTTGTGCCTGAGCTCGCCAAGTCTCCAGCAATGATATCGAATCTCCACCAGATCTCATCGCGGTTGTTCCCTGCAAAGAACTTGTTCCACGTAGCGCTGTTCGGGTGGCTTCTGATATCGGTAGCAGCACCTCCAGCCAAGCTCCTGGCACTCGCCAAGGAGTCCCTCAGAATCTTTGCACGGTTGGCGTCTCCACATGTTACTGTCGAAAGTGAGGCCGTCGGTGGAATGAGGTCGCGGAAAGAGACATCGCCGTCGGGTTTGACCTCGACTTTGACTCCCTCGACATCGACGAGAAGAGGACCCTCGTCTTGATTGGCAGTTTGAAATATGGCAGTGGGGGCAAAGACATAAGTCCCAGTTCCGTGGGACTCGAAGTCGTAGAGGTTGGAGACGGTATGGTTCACAGCAACAGATTGGCCAGCCGGGATCGTTACCCAGTTGGCGTCGACTTCGAGGTCAAAGCTAGCCTAAATGAGTACAGGTGATAAGTAACAGGAGGAACAGAGGACGTCGTCCAACAAAACGGATCACGTACGAATGCACCAGTGAATGTCACTTTCTGGTCATCGTTAGTGACGGAGAACGATTTGGTAGGAAGATTATCCAAGACATTATTCGTCCCAATAACACGGATATCCTTGTCTGTAGGGTTGGACACAACCGCCGTCAGGACGATATCGTCGATGGAGCCGACGGATGAAGAGACTGCATTGACGGCAACCTTCAGGTCGCCAGCAGCGAGACCAAGAGCGAGGGTGACAAAGCTAAGAAGAACAAAGGCTCGAAACATGGTGTCGAAGGTACCACTCGGAGGACTCGGAGGGTATGAGGGGCACCAGAACCAAAACCGTTCGATGGGTTGGGTCGGGGTGTGTCGTTCCCAGTACCAAAAGAGTCACTTTATACTGCTTGTGTATGCCCGTGAAGCCGTTGCTCAGCGTTGGTTCCTAAGGCCTGAGTCTTGGCACATAGCCAATAACACTCTTCGGGAGTTGTGATGTATAAGGTTTGTGTAGTGATGGGATGTTCCACCAGGGAAGCCGCAAAAGCAGTTTGCGCATCATGACAATAAAATGCGCACCCACCCATCCCAATAGACTTGGTCTTAGCATACCGGTCGATTGTTCGTGGAGACGAGATGGACGAGACGGATGATAGGGATGCATTGTGCGTGGAAGATTCTAGAGCAGCAGTCGCGATCCTATTCGCGTATCTAGGTCAGTATAGCCCTGGTTTCGGACATGTAGAGCTCTTACTAGACTCTGAAGCCCAAGACATCAATACACACAGAATGTATGTTCGGCTGGACAAGACACGCGTGGTTCCTTTGGCCATAGTATGATGGTGATATGTATGATCTATGCAAAAAGGAAAGGTATGTATTAAAGACTGCGAGGAAGAGGTTAACAACGAGCTAACGGACCTGTTCAGATCCCCCGGGTCCACGGTTATTCGAGGAGTAGACCAGTTGAGGATTACTCATTCGAGCGCAGCGTTCTATAAAAGCTGGGCATATATTTCCAAATGGACAGATTCCGTTTATATCAAAGGAGCTCCTACCTTCCCATGGACACTCGTGCAGACAAGAACGCCACTAGTAGCATTCCTACCCTCAGATGATCAGGATCTTCGTGTTCCTACCAGACGAAATTAAAAGGACGAAGAGTGGATCATGATGGTGATACGCACATCAAAAGCTCGAATAGACCCCAATGTGGGTACCCCCCATCTATCAGCACTGGTGCAAGCAATTCATGCCCGTCCTGGTGTCTACGGGCCCAGAATTGAGACACGGTAGGTTGCTCACGCACTCGAGTGACCCAAGTTCTGCATGCGTCTACCGTATTGTCCCCCATGAATCTGCATTGATTTGTATTGAGACATGTGGAAGTAAGAATGGTCTTGCCGAGTCTGGGTAAATGACGGTTGAACATCGTCTCGGAGTCGGTGCCCGGGAAGCGTCCATTTACTTGAGTTCAACTTTGAGCCGACTGCAGCTTGAAGGACCCTGCCCTTTCTCTGTCCTCCTGCCACTGATCTTTGTTCGCACATCAAAGGTTCACGAGTGGATTAGAGGATACTAGAATCTCCTGGCGGGTGTCGAGTGAGGTATCAGTAGCCGCGTTCGTAATTGAGGATCCTGTGAGATCTGAGGTCGGGATTCGGGGAGTACTGTTATCTTGCACGAGCTAGAAGACGGTGCCGAGATTCTAACACGTCGATTGTTAAAGAGCATGCTTGCAGCGTAGTTGGAGACTGTCTAGGAAAGGTTGGCCAATGTCGTCCTGTACACGAGAACGTTCGGAAACTTGAAAGGCAACCGGACTATACGAGCGAAACGCACCTAAATTATCCCGAATTTCTCCTGGAATCACAAATCATATAACCTCATAGCCCTCATAGCTCCTTATACGCGTTCTCCGATTGTAGAGACATCCAGACAGTGGGTAGATGGTGGTTGAGAGCAAAGCGATTTAGACGCCCACCCACCGGAAACCCCGCGACTCAGATTGTGTCAGGCGTCGATCGTGCACTCGCAAGCTCGTTCCAACTTCGTTGAACATGAAAAGACCGATAAATTGTCGCCGGATAGACTAGACCCATTTCCAGATAATTACTCGAATTACTTATATACAAAATAAATTGAACGGTTTTGCGACTGTCCCCATGAAACCCTCCGACCGATGATTCAGAAACCCTACACAACCAACTCTTAGCAGTTATAGATCCTGTAGATGTTAAGAGCCATGCACTAAAAGTGAAGAATACCTGTCAGCACCGATGTTTTGAACGATACCCAAAACCCAAAAACCCACCTGGTAGTTATCAGCATTGTTGGTCTTATCGTTCGCAGAGAGGTTTCCAACAGTGTTGCAGAAGTACGCGATATCTCCCGTGTTTGCAGTCGCATGCGAAAGCTCGTGAAGGATAACACCTCCCTTGCTGTTGTTGATATCGTTGATGTTCACTGTAAGAATAGAGCGTAAGTATATCTCAACGATGAAAAGGCAGGAGGATCTACTCACTTCTGCAAATGTCCGGAGTACCAGGCAAGCCCCAGAATCCTTCACAAGTGTAGATCTACGAAGGATCAATCAGTCACGTCGCTTCGCGAGAAGGAAGGACAACGAAAGAATCGTCGGCACTCACATCACTGCTGGTAATCCTTCCCTGGCCATCATACACAAGGAGCGTATAAGCCGTAGCCCTCGAACAAA
>JANHQD010001153.1:0-21470 GCA_024721195.1 Marasmius sp. AFHP31
TTTAACGGAACCCGATCGAGGAGCAGCTGATACAGATGGTTTGTATGTGGAGGCGGAGGTGGCTGGCCTACGGGATGATGCGGTAGTTCTGGAGGCGACGACAGCGGAAGGCTTGACAGGAGGCTTGGAACTAGAAGCTGGCGTAGCTCTGGGTACATTTCTAGGCACGGTACGGGCGGTGAATGTAGAGGTAGAAGTCGACGCTGCTCGTACATGGGGGGCTGGCCGAGCAGTGGAGGCCGACGTAGCTGGACGTGAGATTTGTGGACGATTAGAAGGAGGGATAGAGCGTGTTCGTGTGATAGCAGGAACAGGGACAGGTTTTGCCGGGCGAGCTGACGCGGTTTTACCGGGCTTTGTTGTTGGCAGTTCTTTCTTACGAGGAGCGCGAAACGGGTCATCATCCTCTATGAGGCATACATATCGTCAGGTGCTGTCTCCACGTGGAGAGATACTAAGACAAGGACATACCGAGCTCTGGGAGAGGTATCATATCCCAAGATACCTGCCCAACGTCTTCTGACTTCAACGAGATTTCAGCAAGTGGCTGTGGCTCTTCAAGCGCAAGATTTCGAGAGAGCCCCATCAACGTCTGGCCGACCTCCTTATAGTTCGGAAGTTGAAGATCAAAAGGCGGCTGGTATGGAAGATCTATCGTATTTGGATATTCAGTTATGCCGCGGCAGACAAAGATAGACGACATACCGAGCGTATTGGGCGCCATGTATTCAACCTCGTCATAATCGTCCTTGACCTCGACTACCTCTGGCACAGCTATTGGCGCAGCCAGTTCCAATTCGTCGTCGCTGATGTCCCAATGATGCTTTGTGTTCAATGGCGTCTCGAATTTCTGGGAATGCCGAGGCAATTTTATATGCTTGCGAGTCGAACTTGGCCTCTGAGCAGAGTCTGGAGTCTCCGACAAATCTCTCTGGAAAGGCGTTTGGTTCTGAAGCGAGATGATGCGATTCGGAAACGGCGTTTTGTCGAGGAATGGTCGTGAAATGGTATTGAGTTGAATAGGTGCTTTCCCCTTGCCCGTCTGAGGACCGTCGCCTTCTGTTAAACAGATTCACCAATTAGAGATTACAAGAGAAACAACGAGTCAACTTACTCATTCCTTTAGGTTGAAAAGGCGTCTGAGGGATATTGCCTTTGCCTTTCCCGAGTGTCATTGGGGCATTGCGGATGGCATTCTCGTTCTGGAGACCCCTTCCGGGAGTTTTGGTTCCTCCAAAACGCGGCATTCCATCTCCATTGCGAGATATTGGGCGCGAGGTGAGCATGGGGGCTAGGAGGTGGAGGTTCGAGAGCAACCAGCGAGGTGACGTGATGTGACAACTATGAAGCACGTGAGCGCGAGTTCACAAGACGGCGCACGGACCATCAGTCCCGACGCGACTATACGCGTTCGCAGAGCAGAATGTACAACTACCAATCCGACCAATGAACGAAAGAGAAGCTCGCAACGTGACTTGTAGATCGGGGTGACAGACATTCCATCCACCTCAACCGAACGCTAGATACATTGTAAACACTACTTTAAACTTTTTTTTACGCGCCTTGACCCCTGGCTCAAGCCTCAGCGCACGGAACAGCCCAACCCTCGTGCTTGAATTTTCCAAGCTGAATATCAGTCAAACGCTTTCGGAAAGCATCTGTCCACGGGCACCCTGCTTGTGACGAGCCAATGATCAGGTCTTTGCCATCCTGACCGATTCTCGTGACAGAACCAACGATGACCGCAGTTCCCACGCAGAACGTTTCCAAAAGCTTCCCTTCATCGTGCCACAGCCGGAGGTAGGTCATAGTGAGGTCCTGCTCATGGGTATACAACTTCTGAGTGGACGGAACGTCCGGTAGATGCGATTTTCCTTCCGTGTGGGCGTTGGCAAGATCAAGGATGGACTGACGCGTTACACCAGGCAAAATCGTGCCATCCAGAGGTGGTGTTATCAGATCAAGGTCTGGAGGTCATCTTTAATCGTGTTTGCCAACCAAGGTCACGATTCAACATACCTCCATCGTCCCGTTTCACGACAGCGAAGAAGTTCATCGCGCCTGCCTCGGTGATCTTATCCCCCAACAACCAAAGGACTTGATTATAGCCCTGACTATTGGCCTCTCTCAACGGACCAAATCCAGGACCGTAGTTCACCGCGAGTTTATGACCCCCATGTCCTCCGGGCCATGCACGTACGTGCTCGTTCACCGCTGAAAGGGAAAGGTCCGTCGATGGTCCCTTGAAGAAAGGACCTGCAGGCGTGCAAATGACGTAGAGAAGTGCATGATCAGATGCAGTCACTCCCAAAGCTAGTTACAACGACAATCAACTTCCAAGCGGATCGGGTACAGAACAGTCCCAAACTCACACGGACGAGTACCAATCATCGTAGGACGAAGGTACAAGCTATAACCAGGCTCCGTAGGAATCCATCGTTTCTCCAAAACGACAAGTTTCTTAATCAGGGTCAACAGGGCTTGAGAATTGAACGGCTACGTTGCGTGTGAATGAGCTGAACGGAAATTATTTGGAACGACATTACAGGTAAAGCCACACGTTCTGCCGACTTTTCCATTCGCGACATGTTCATCTCTGGTCGAAAGAGAAGCGGTTCCCCATCGGGCCCCAAGTAAGCCTTGTTTCCCAATCGTGAGCAATTTACCAGAGGAAGACCGATATTTCATACCTTCATCCCCTCGAACATACTCGTCGCATAGTGGAACACGCTGGAGCAGGGATCCAAGCTGAACGGTCCATACGGTTTGATCTCCGGTGCATTCCAACCGTTTTCAGGATCGAAAGCTATGACCAACATATGATCAGTTTTCGTCTAAGGAGGGAGGTAGTGTCTTGAGCCGCCGATAAACCAAGTCTGAGCCAGCTTCACGACACGAACCGCTCCAAATGTCAAAGTCTCTGGCGGCGGGATAGGCTTCAAAGTCTCGCTAGTCGTGATAGTCAACTTTGAGGGCTATCAAAAAAAGTACAGTCAGTAATCTGAAGGGAAGGAGAAAATGAAAACTTCACGCACGTCGATGTCCCCAACCTTGGAGGCACCTTCCAGCACACCGTTTCCGACAGATTTCCACATTGCAGCAGGGACTTAGAAGTTTCGATTTCCGTCCGTAAATGGGAGAGATGAAGGGCGTAAAGGGACAGTTCAGAATTTGGAATCGAGTCATGGAAGAAGTTAAATAGCAAAAATTAGCGATCTTATCTAATCGACTGGGGTCCAAACTCCTTCGGGCTTCGGGTTTTGCGGCTCAGCCTTCGGTAGAACTTTGGTATTTGCATGGGGAAACTGTAGTCCAGTGAGCGTTACAGACTCTAGAACTAAGAAAAAGAGCTGGTGAACGCTTGAACGACAAAGAAACGACTCGATTGCAATCATTACACAGAATACAGTGACACAACACGTTACGACAGACAGAGCAAAAAGCTCCATAAATTACAACGATAAAAAAAGGAAAACACCAATCACGGGGGCATGACCGCAATCTGCACTTCCCCCACAAACGAATCTCCCGTCATATTCAGGTCCTGAGCCACAACAGACTCCGACTCCAACGATTCAGTCGACGGGGCCACAGTACTATTCCATACGGATCTGACGACGAAATCAGCGGGATTCGGATCTTGCTCCTTTGAAACAGATGGGTTCAGGATGAATTTCACTGCACAAACGAAAGAGTCCAGAGTTAGACCACAGCCCATTAACTGACAGACGGAGAAACGGACGTACAAGTGCGATCAATACCAGGAATCAGATAGAATCCATTCGACGGAACACCAGAGGTTGCATCAACAAAATGACCGACCGTGCCCAACGGATGTTCGATCCACGTCCATGGCGCAACAGCCGCCTTCGCAGATAGGACGAACGTAAGATCATCATTCCGCGTTACAGCAATCTGTGGGTCCTTCAGCGTCGCATTCGCCAACGACGTAGGTGTGAACTGTAGGGAGCAAAAATCGAGAACCAATACAATCAGCGGCCGAAGAACACCAGAACACCAAAAAAGAAAAGTGGAAACGCACATAATTCTCATTCGTAACCGTCTTCCCATCCACCTCCGCAGTAAAATTCAACAACATCCACACATCCGTCTCATTCCTCCCCTCCGGCAAAATCGTCTCCAATCCCTGCTGCTCCAAAATCCTCGAATTATTCAAACTCGGCACCGTGAACATATGCATACTCGTATTCACCACCTTCCCCTCCCAGTCATACCACGTCAACTGCGCACTCCCTGAAACGTCTTCCCACCGATCCGAAATCACGAGCACCTCCAAACTCTGGTTCGACACCGTCCAAAACGGGTGTATGATCACGGGCGCAAACGCCCGTACCTCACCGTAATGCAGAACCTTCCACCTCCCCGAATACTCGACGCTCGACCAGCTGACACCTTGCCAAATATCGTTCAGCTGCCATACGATCGCTCCTAGATTGTTCTCCGGTTGTCCAGCTCCATGACGATACCAAGCAATCTCAGATGTGATAGTCAGAGCTTGGAAGACTTGAGTGCTGTAACACCATTGAGCGAACGTTTCGTTCGATTTGTCGTCTCCGGGGCGGGGGAGCCACATCTCTACCGCTTCTGTCATTTCGCGTTGACCTTCGGGAGCGTTGGGGTTGGGGAATGTGAGGCCGCCAGCTGGGGGATGGTGGTCTCGGGACATGACGACGGTTGAGTTGAAGAAGTAGTCCTCGGGCTCGGTGAGGACTTCTTGCCAGGTGTAGAAGGATGGCATGGAGTGGAATCTGGGGAGGGGGGGAAGGCGGGTCAGTCAGTAATCTCTTGCCATCCACCCAGAGGGAATGACTTGCCCAAACTCGTTCACAAATCTAGGTTATAGAGATCAGTAAGACGTCGGGAAGTCCTTGTAGCTGTTGGACTTACCGAGCAACAGGGTAAGTACCATAGTCGAATGCGTGGGTCGCATCATAGTCAAAACGCTCTGCCGGAAGTGCCTCAGCGTCATGAACACGAAAGAGGCATCGAGACATCACCAACCAGCATTCCCGTACAGCTCCCCATCAGTCTTGTTATTGAGCCTCAAGATATAAGGATCCAGGCTGAGAAGTCCATTGTTCGTAGAACAGTCGGTGTACGGAACCTATCCAGGTATTCCCTCAGCATCGCTCCACGGAGTAGAACTTCGCACCGACATACCGATCGCGTCTCCTCCAAAGTCAAATCATGCAGGAACTCCTGGAAGAAAAACACAAACTAAAAAAAAACGTACAACCGTCATCAGCACCAAAGCCCCATCCACACACCCCACAAAAAAACAAAACACCCCACCTGATCCAAATAAATCGTCCCATTATCCAACGACGTATTCGTCGAAATCGCAATCCCCTCAATCTCGTTCCCCCCAGCCCACTGCGCCACACTCGGATGTTTGTTCACCCTCCTCACGTTCTGCTTCACCTCGGGCTCAATCGACTCCAACATAAAATCGTTGATCGGCTGCAACGCGTCCGAGAACAAAAACTCTGACCAAGCGAAGATCCCCAACTCGTCACAGAGGTTATAGAAATCGTATACGCCTCCAGAGCTCGTCCGATCGGAGGGTTGATACATCCCTCCTCCCCACACGCGAAGCTAAAGAAAATAAAATCCCGTCTAAGTATAACCGGAAAGAGGGGGTAGACTCTAGAGGCAACGGGACATACCATATTCTGCCCACTCAAAACCGCACTCTCCAACACCCACCTCACCTGCTCCGTCGTCGTCCTCGCATAAAACGGATCAAACGGCACCAAATTCGTCCCCATCACATAAAACTCCCTCCCATTCACCTCAAAATGCCACTGATCGCCAGGTTGAACCCCCCTCCCCTCCACGTCCGCCTCAGGTACAGGCGCCTGCACGAGTCGGATCGTTCGGAATCCGGTTCGCATCGTGAAGGTCACATTTCCAGCATTGGAGAAACTGAGCGTTCCAGTCAAATTATACAACTGAGGCGTCCCCAAATTATGCGGATACCATCTCTTCGGCGCAGCATCAGGTACTTTCCACTGAACGTCCACAAACTGAGTCTCATTCGCGTTTCCAGTCAACGCCGGGAGGTTAATCGGACTAGACGTCAACCCCAGTTCCGGTAACGCCAACGTCAACGAGGGGGGCGCGTCGGTTGTTGCTGCTGCGGACCGAATACCCAAAGTGACGTTTAAGACCCAATCCGCTGATTGGTTGGGTGGGACGGTGAAGTTGGAGCCTTCTTTGTAGATGTCTACGGAGGATTCTTCGATGAAGACGAGGGAGTTGGTTGGGGCACCAGGGTCAGCGTCGGCGGTGGTGTCAGATGAGTTGGTCGAGTTGGACAGGGTTATCAAGAAAGCCGGTTTGAATATTCCCGTGGGGACGAACGCTGGGCCCTATAGGTTGGGTTGTAGAGATGGGGAGTTAGAGCGGTTCCTGAGCCTCAAAGAAAAGAAACGAGTGGACAGTGAACCGTGGAATGACATCTACTTACCCAGTCCCACCCAAAGTCGATTTGAATCTTTCGAATGTAATGTCTAGCTGCTGGGTACTCGAACTGTCCAAACCAAGATTAGATCAGGGGGGGTGAGTTTAATTCGCCTCCGGAAAGGAAAGAATGAAAAAACAAAACGCACGATGCCGTTGCCACCAGGATAAAACGTCGCATCAGGTCTACTACTGACGTTCAACCCGTACCACACCGCAGACTCGAAATCCAGAGTGATGTTCCCAGACCCGGCAGCCAAAAGGGGAGTGACATCGTAAATGTAGTGCCGGAATTGGTTGTTAACCCAAGCAACGGGTTGTCCGGCGAAGGTCTGAAAACATGAAAACTTGAGGTATATCGACAGGGGACAGGGGGGAATACCCACAATGTTAGCAATCGTGTCGATTCCCCAGAATACCAAGAGAGTTTGACTTTGACCAGAAGCGGTAGTATTGACGGTTTGAAAGAATGGTGACAAGTCGGCGGTGTAAGTCCAATTCTCTTCAGCGACCCAACGTTCTGTGAAGTCTATAGCCGCAAGAAAAGACTGCGTTGAGTAGATGCACCTCATATATGCATATGCATCCGAAAATACGCACCGTTGATTTCCAGCAAAGGCTCTGTGATTACTCCAGCTCTCGTTAGATCCAGGTGAGCCTGCGAAGGCACTCGACCAGGGACTACAACCGATCCGTTCTTGCTCTTCAACGTCCAGTTGAGATCAGATAGATCGAATACGGATGCAGACGCAAATATAGGAAGATACAGTAGTATCTGGAGAGCAACCGCAGCGAGATTCATCCTTGGACGCCAGTGTGAAGCCAAGAGGACCCTCTAGAAAAGCACCTTTTTCAACTGAATATCAGGAATAATGAGAAGAGAGAGGGCTAAATACGGACCTCGTAACAGCTCAAGCCTTGGCTGGCTCGTGGTGGTAGAAGACGAAGCCCTGGCCTGTCAGCCCTACATCCCCAAAGCAAGCTCGATCCTCCTGAGTTCTTACATCATGCTTCCATCGCGAATGTCTTTCATAATTGGGGTATGCCGAATATGAGAAGCGAAGTCGACATGCTCGATCACATGTGGGGAATGGTACAGTGATGAGAACGTGAAAAAAGTTTGAGTCTGAAGCCGTTGCACAAGGCTCGCTGAATGTTTTTTATACAGCGAAGCGTCATCCGAGAGCGATGATAGGAACGATGTTCTCCTTATAGGTTCCCTTTTGGACTCGTGCTCAGGTCTGAAGACTGTGAAGGAAGTGAGGCACGGGAAGGAAATTCGACGGATATGGTGCTCACCTTGAACGTTTTTCCGCGCCCTCCGAGAAACAACACCCGTGCTACCTGCTGGAAGAAGGTCACCGGTAGTCAAAGCTGTTCATGTGCTGATGGGTCGCTGAGCAAGGGAGAATGAGGCCTGAGGGATGATAGAATAGCAGTGAGTGCTACGCGAGCAGCTCAGTGGCCATGAAAGAAGAGGCAAACAGTGGAGGTCATAGTCATGGTTCGAATGAAGAGCGGAACGGATTTCCCGGGCGTTCAAATCCGGAGGTTGAATCATCCCAGTTCTAATTTCGTTCAGCAAAGCTCATGACCTCCTTCATTCATTTTACGACCTATATCGTCACTGATAGCTCTATCTACCTATATATCTCGCCTTGAGCACCCCATCTACCACAATCGCTGGCTCATGAACAACTTCTCGAGTGTCGTTTGGCAGAACTTGGCCCGCAACCCCACTCACCCTGGCAAATGATAAACCAAACCTTACTTTGCTGCCAGAAAGGACAACAAAGGCCGGGAAAAGCCCAACGGGTGCGTCAATACATGCCTATTAGTTCTACCACAAGACTTACGAGACACAGACCGCAGGGACCCAGGCCGAGAACCGTAAAATTACACAGTGGACTTTACATGCAGCTTGTCCATCGTGACATGGAATCCGTCGCAGGTCGCAGGTAGAAACCAACTAGATCACAGAGCATAGGGAAGGCAGGAAAATTGGGTCGGATAACGAACTTGATGGGCCATTCATTCGAAATGTATCCTCGGTTTTGCAGGTCTCCTCATGTCGTGATGAAGCTACCCGTACAGCTCTAGAAAGGGCTTTCAAGGCATCGGATGCACTTTCATCTCCTTCCCTGGACACCTTGTCTTTGACATTCGTGGAAGACACCAGGGTCGTCACACCGGTATTCTAGTATTCTACGACGATATTACCCTGGTGATCGCTATCGAAGGTCCTCAAGCCCCTCAGCCAACCAATGACATTTGTCGCAATTATCACCCTGTGAGTAATGGAACCATCATCATACGCTCCTCCATTCGTTCCGCGGACTCAATCGCGTTTTGTTTCGTCAAAGGCGTCATTGTGGGGTACACCAAGTGTCTCGGAAAGGGTCTCGTGTCCCATTTTCTGTCAGTTCCGCACTTTTTACTGCGCCGACATCATTACCTATCCTCCGCCCCCGGCTCTCCTAGAGCCCAGTTGGTTAGGAGGACCTACGTTCAGCGTTCATTCGTGACGTTATTCCAACAGAGGCTCCACGTACGCTCGGGTTTAGAATGGGGAAAAGGTTCCTCTTTGACAAGGACTTATGACACGAGGCAGAGGCAGGGGTGCTCTTTACAAGAGAAAGGGTCAATACTTTCTGGCTAAATCTTGGAAAAGCCCTGAGAAACCTTTCCCTTGATCTTAGACATATACATTCTCGGGAAGCGGATATTTAGAAAACTAGATAAATAGCCGTACGTCGTCAGACCTTCAAAAGCGAAAAGCGACTCACTTGTTTCCGAACTCCAACTTGAACCATGTCTAGCACCCCCTCATCCGTACGTATACCCTAACATCCCTTCCTTCCTCCAGCGCCATTGACTTTTTGCTAACTCTCTTCTCTTTACACGTAGGCTTCTTCAACAACGAGTAGCAGGAGCGGAGTACCACCAAAACGAAGTCCACTATCATCGTTCCTCGCATGTTTCACTCTATCCCCAACACTCGACATGTACGACTATAGTATGCTACAACCCCACATGTCGGAAGACTCCCCCTCCCCGACCTGCCCGACTTCAACCTCCCCTACCATTCCCAATACCAATACACCGCCTGAGACCATACGCATGCGCAAGATGACCGGGTCACAAACCGTCAGTGTCCGTCATCAACGTACGGATTCGAATCCTACAGAGTTGAGGTCGACGAGCGCGAAGAAGAGGTCGTCTCTGTACTTGTGGTAGTACTCGACTTGGCTCTAAAAGGCTACGTCAAGCCACCACCCTTGTTCTCGTGGTAAGTTCGTTCGTTCGTTTCATCTCCGTTGCACAGGTCGATTCTGACACCGCGATTCTCCCCCCCTTTCCAGTTGTCTTTTCGCGATATCTTTAACTCCGACATACCCGTGAGATGATGATAAACCACCACCGTCCGGCTGTTCTTTCCTTCCTCCTCGCATCACAGCGATTATTGATTCTTGGCTCTTGAGCGTCAGTCGGGAGAAGTAGTAGTAGTAGTATACCGTAGTCTTGTAAACCATCACGCGCACGTTTTGTATTTATAGTTCAGATCCTTGTTAATGTTTCTTGAACCTTTCACCCCCCGAATACCAGACTTTTGCAAGATCCGTCCTCGCCTTTCAGTTTACAGCCCCTGTGTTTAATAGATATGAACGCGTTCACAGAGCGCCCGCGCTAAAAGGTATCCCGCCTGACGCTTTGACAGTCCAATCGGTGGCTATTTTCTGACAGTTTTACATACAACAGGTGCGGGGAACTTGGAAAATGGACTGGACAAAAGCCACACAACGAGCGAAATGCTACATCTGATATGTAGCGGCGAACTTGAGAATTGCCACTCTCACAGTCTATTCCAGTCTCTTTGGGGTGACGCCTACAGCATCGTAGGGTGAAATCACGAAATGGCTATATGGCTCGTAGAGTAAAGCGACAAATCGAAACAGCATATGACCTTGTGCCCAACCACTCCTGGCACTGCGGGTCTACCACTGACTCACATTCCACAATCACACAACGTTGACGAGCGAGGCGCTGGCCCAGAATCTGTGGCGAACTTGACACCGCATTCATTCTCACAGTCTATTTCCAAGTTTCTGGGGTGACCTCCACAGCCCTCGTAGAACCTCAATACACCCGCTCAGCGACAGCGAAGACAGCTGGATAGGAGAGGATGAGCGGTAAAGGGTTCGAATCCAACAAGTTGGTATATTAAAAAAATGAAGAACGAACGTGACGTAGAACTAACTAACCAACCCCCCATCACAAGTAACCTAAACCCATCAACCCCCCAACTCCTACTTTCTCTTTCTACTTTTCCGTCCTCAACCTCTCAACATCGACCTATCGAAGAAGGGTCTCAGGTCAGCCACACACTAATCAATCGAACGAAAACGAAGAATGATGTGTGACCTTGATTCCAGTATACAACTCCTCCGACCCGTTATCGCCTGGTGTACCCTGGAACGTATTGAGAGGGATACTAAAATTCGACGTGGCTCCTCCGTGACCTCCTGGGACGCGACTACGAGGGGGGATGGGTCCGCCCCCGCCGTAGGAGTTTCCTCCGTGGGAGTCGCTGGTGGTGTAGCCTTGGGATCCTTCTTTACGTAGGTTCAAGACGAGTCTGCAGCAGAGGATTTGCGAGAGGATTAACGCGAGGAAAGCTGGGGGGGGTAAGGGTAAGCTCTCTGTGTGAGCAGGGAATTATTGTGAACGTACAATTGATGTTCTGGATGTTTATCTCGCTGTAGAGAATAGAAAACGTTGGTTATTGTCCCGGGTCGAGGGGCCTGTACAGGGTAGATGGAAAACTTACGACTGGAACATGAACGCGGCGTTGAGAATATTGATCGCGGCAACGGCCTATCAAAAGAAAAAAAGAAACACGAGATAGTTCAACACGAAAGGTAATGAAGTGAATATCGTTCAAACTTACGACAAAGTACAACAATCCCTCCCTCAAGAAAATTTTAAGAATGTCACTCTTGACTCCCATATGCTTCAATTGCAGTGCCTAGCAAAAAAACTCGTGAGCCTCCAAAGCTGGTTACTAAGACGCCGAAGAACACATACCTTTCCGACCGTCATAACAGTGCAGATAAGGTCAAAAACAACCGGACACAACCAGAACCCCATCACGACATGCTTTCCAGGTGCATCGCTAGCCGTACAAGGACCGACGTCTCCGAACGGTAGAGGCGATTGGAAGACCGCCACGATACCGACGTACAGAAGGAAAGCGATCTCTCCTAGCAACGCGACGCCGAGGCCGACGGCTATCCAAAGTTTTTTACCGAGGAAGGCGTACGTCCGGACGGCAAGAATCATTTCTGGGGGGGGGAGAAACGTAGATCCCGCGAACGTGAGCATTAAGCACGAAGGGGGGTAAACGCAAAAAACGTACCACTTCCGATAGTGGTCCACATGCAGGTAAGAGCGATGAGATAATGACTGTAGTGGGGGAGGGGGTGAGATCGTTCAGCTAGGAAAAGAAAAGAGAGAAGAAAAGAAAAAGAAGAAGGACGAACAGAGTTTTGCATCGCTCGACTGTGAAATCCGCGTTGAAGAGCCAGAGGTTGATAGAGAAACAGATCAATCCGTAGTAGCGCGTCCATATATACAGAAACTTGATCATAGACCACTCTCGTTTCCAGATCCGGTGCCATTCCACTGAAAAAAAATCATAACGAGAGTTAGTTAGTCGTCAATCCATAGCCGCGAAATGACGATCGGAATCGTACTCTTGAGGCAGGAAAGCCAGTCCCAAACCGCGAGGGTGACCTAAAAGATGAAGGTACCCATCTCAACATTTCTCTGCACGAAAGTGGGAGGGTTCGAGTCACGCACCATACAAGACGTGTAGACCTGAAGGACATGGATAAGCCAAAGTCCAGTCGCCGTCGGCTCCCCCAACTGAGGATCTCCACCGACAGCGGCATACGCAACGTTGCGATAGAATTGTGAGATGCCCTGCAAGCCCATGTTGGTGGCGTTGGTGGGGGAGTGATGGGGGTAGAGAAGAGAGCTTGTGGTGGACAACCTTGACCCGTCCTTCGTTTTTTTACATACTTGACTCTTGAGGGTGGCGCGCGTTTCCCCGAAAATTGAAATCTCAACAAGACTGCAATTGGGCTTTCCGGGAACCGGAGGAACTGCATGAAACGATTTTGAAATTTGGGTGTGGTTGCTCTCCAAATTGACAGTTCCCGTACCTTTTGAGCTCTGAGGGCAACAGGCACTGCGCATGGCCTCTGGTCTCTACGCTGCGTTCAGGAGTCAGGACGATCTGAGGAGGTGGGGAAATGGCGGTCGTATCAACGTTTCAGAAAACCGTCTACATCTTGTTGTACGCCCGGAGATTTTTGTAGTTTCCGAACCTTCCGGTCCCGAAAGTCGAAGCCTGCTGAAACTTGACCATGCTGAGCCTCCGACCCTGCTCGATTTGATCGCGATTGAGTCTTGATTGGGTTCATTATTGGTTTTCGTCCGGCTTGCACAATTCGCGATTACACATATCCTATCGTTGATGCCGTTGGCCATGATTCGAGTACGTGCCTATTGGCACTGAGAGGTCTCCAGCGAACTTGAAGGGCCGAAAAAGAGAAAACTGGACTTGCAGGGACCTGTAGTATCGCTCTACAGCTCTTCACTCGTGCTACTGTATCCGGGAGACGAGACCATCTGCCCATACACGATACGCGTGAAAGGGGTCAAAGATATAGCCAGTGGTAGCGATGGATATTGCTCACATAAAACGGAACGGAAAAATTAGTGCCTTGGCCTCCGGGCACCGACTCGCATGGGACCCGAAAGCGAGTTGTCGGCCATGGCATTCGTCTTTCCGCTGCGCTGCTGAGGCTGTTTCGGATGTTTCCAAGATTATGCCTGTCGAGAAACTGCCAAAAAAAAACTTGTAAATAAGCCGTATATGTCAGTTTGGGCTCTTATGAAACGTTAAGTCAAGGCCGAAGAGCGTGTGGATAGGTAGCGGATGAACTTTAGAACTTCGGAGATTGTGGCAGAATGAGAGCAACAACACGCTTACGTCACTTCCGCCCGCTGTTACGACTCCGTCGCTCCGAGCACAAAAAAATGAAACGCTTCAGTCATTCGTAAATATTCGTTCGCATTGGTCGACATAAGGGTAAATAATCGAGAGTACACAGTCGTCTATAAGTATATAGGTATCGTCAGTAATTTATAAATTCCACGAAAGAAACACTAAGAGCCGTAAGTAAAAGTAGGTAGGATGTCGGAACAAGGAAGCATTCAGAACGAGTATAAAACGAAGCGACAGCGGAGTAGATGTGTAGAGTGAGGTATCCTTCGTAGAGCAGCATGTACAACCATCCAAATCCGAACAGGCCAAGACAAGAGGAAAGGGAAAATCGAGTTTACAGAGGTGAGAGGAAAAGAGTCACAATAAACAAGGAGAGCGGAGACAGACGGATAGCAAAACTGAGGAGGGATAAAAGCAGCGAGAGGAGCCAGCCTGCAGAAAGATAAATAACCTAGGACTAGCTTAGTCCCAGTCCACCGTAAAGCCGCCTGGTGCGGCTGCAGCAAGGCCAATGCCACGATCTGCTTCGCGCTTGAGCCACTTCATCGCTCTCTTATCATCCTTGAGGAAGGGCGAAAGCTTATCGAGGCACTTTTGGTTGTGCTCCTGCTCGCAAACGCATGAGTACCGGAAGGAAGAGCGATACGAATGAACGGACCTTCAACCACTGTTTCTCCTCTTTAGTGAGCATACTCTCTTTGACCATCCTCGTCTGAATGGGGACGCAGGTCAATCTCTCGAAGCCCAACCACGTCTCCCCGCTTAGATGTCCCCTCGGCTGGAAGTTCGTGTGAGTGGAAAGTCCATGTCTTTCGGAATGGAGACGTACCCTGAGCCTCTTGACCGCCAATGCTGACTCGATGCGAATACCAAACTTCCCATCTTTGTCTGCACAGCAATGACAAGTCAGAGTGGATTGAGGAAGATAGACGGAGAATAACTCACAGAAGCCAGGCTCGTTGGTGACGACGTGTCCTATGGACAGGGGAACGGCGCTGTTAAAGCCTTGCGGGCCTTCGTGTACTGTTAAGAAGGAGCCAAAGCCATGTCCAGTGCCATGCTGTTGATGATCATGAGATGCCACGTTCAGAGTAAAGCCATGATCGAGTACGAACCATGTAGTTCATTCCTTCTTTCCACAGAGCTCGTCGAGCCAGAACATCGAGTTGCAAGCCGGATGTTCCTTCAGGGAACACCGCGGTATCGATAGCAATCTATAACCGGTCCCATTGTAAGAGCTAGCTAGCGCGGGAAAACAACGGACACCTACATGGCCTTGAAGTACGCGAGTGTACGCCTCGCACTCTTCTTCGGTCGGACGACCAAAATGAACTGTTCGCGTAGTGTCACATGTTCCATCGCGGTATTGGCCACCCGAATCGCTGGTTGAGAGGAGTCAGTACGTAGTCTCGATGCGAAGGTGGCCCGGGTAACTCACTTCAAGTACACTTGAGTCCTATCGATCATCTTTGCCTCATCCTTCCTGGGAGCGTAATGCGGCAAAGCCGCGTTCTTCCCACTGGCACTGATGTTCTCGTAGGCCAAACCCATGAAGTGCTTCTGATTTCTTCGGAACTCTGTGAGACGATGAGCGGCCTCCCATTCCGTGATGTCATATCCGTCTGATAGCTTGGACTCGAGCCATGCGAGGAACCGTGTCTAATCACGAAGGACTTGTTAGCACGAGATATGTGGGGACCATGAACAGGAAACTCACGAATGCAACACCATCCCTCAGATAAGCCCTCTTCATCCCATCCAACTCTGTCGAATTCTTTATCGACATCATGTGCTCCGCGTAAGATGGCAACACCATCGTACGGAAATGAGTCAAAACTAATGAGATGGTGTACGACATCTGAGGTGAAATGATGATCTTTCCCTCGCCACCCCATTTTCGGTGTCGTAGGAACTGCCAGATCTCAACGTAGTCCTTCCTTTGCACCCCCAGGCTGTTCAGGTACGAGTCGACGTCCGGGAGGACCTTGCTCGAGTCTACGAATAGCGTCGTATGTGCAGGATCCACAGAGACGTATAGGTAGGCGTGAAAAAGTGGGTTGTATGGGATGTCGCTGCCTCGAAGGTTGAGAAGGTATGCTAGAACAATAAGGTCAGTCGGGGTTCTCCCGCCACAGACGATCTTCCCTTACCTATAGCAGGCAAACTAGAAATCAGTGTCCCAATTGGGATTTGATTCGGCTTCGGTTGTGCTGGTGCTGACGTAGAGTATTTAGGCATGTCGGGGGGCTGGCTTTCGATCCATTTCCTCAAGCGTTCTAATTTGCTTGCCGCATCTTCGCCGGTAAACTCTCTTCCATGTAGGAACACAGGTTCACGGCTCTTGGGGGGTTTATCTTTCCAAATGAGGTCGACAAGGTTTTGAATAGGATAGACGAGTTTTGACCCATTGGAGTTGATTTTCGAGTTCAGTAAAGTCGCTTTCTCGTATGAGACCATGCGTCCATCGATCCCGATCCGGGAACTGGGTGGTATGGTAGCCTATCACGAGGTTTCAGCGAAAACAGCGGAAGGCGACACAAGGTGCATCACTTACAATCAGCCAATCGATCCAGTCCTTTGGTTGGCCCATGTTCCCTGCTTTGATCAAAGTCCAATTCGAGTCAATCTGCCTCAATGCTTGACTCCAATATCTCGAGTCCGTCACAAGAAATGCGTGCGAAGGTGTGATGATTGCATGTCCGTTCGTACCAGAAAAGCTATTAAACGCCAAGTTCAATAATAAAATTGGCGAAAGGTACTGCCATCACATACCCGCAAATGAACTGACGTCGTTTGTCGCTGCTAGCCACGTACTCCGATTGATGTGCATCTTCGCTAGGTACGACACTATCGAGGGTGGGATCAGTAAATCGTCATCTAGCGAGGCAAAGGCACACCCACTAGTAGTCCAAGGGCTCTTTTTCCTGGGCCATCACTTGCCTCAGCTGATCGAGGCGATCACCCGTTTCCACCCTCTCATGAATACTCTCGTTCGGATGGAGCTTCCGCTGGTACGCGCTAGTATTGCTCCCAATCAGAGTCGAAGACGAGTCATTTGAGTGAAACCTCGCTCTGCGTGTTGTTGATCGACTTAAATCAGCACCCTGCGTACGACTGGAGGCGCCGGTCACATTCCGATGGAGATCTGCTCCAGAGCGACCCGAAGCACCGGTAGCTGAACGATGCAAGTCAGCTCCGCCGCCAAAACCGCCGCTGGTGCCAGAACGCCCCGTTCGTCCAGAGCTACCAGTTCCAGACCGACTCAGATCGGCACCTCCGCCACGTATCCCGCTTTCGCCGCTGCGACCGGACATTTCTCGAGTAAGGCCTGGATGGGGCTGAACGAATCTATTGGGATCCCAAGATATCTGGCTCTGCATCGTGGTCTGAGTTCGCTGAGTATCCCGTCTAACCAATGTATCCTGAGTATCCTTGCTCGCCTGGGTCGACCTGGTATTGCTCCTATGAGGCGTAAGAGCGGGGGGCATAGACGTCTGCGACTGATACATGGGGAGATTTGACTGCGATCCAGAAACGAACGACCCCCTCTCTGTGTCAACCTCCTCGACCTGAGCCAACTTCTCCTTGTCCTTGTCCTTGTCCTTATTCTTCTTTCCAATCCCCCATCCGTAGCCCCACTTCTTCCCAAACCCACCCTTCTTGACCTCCCCATCACTAAGACTTCGTACGTGTTCGTGATCTCCAGCCGTTGTTACTGATGGAGGTGGCTTGTTCTTGCTGCCAGTCATCGTGTTACCTCTGATGATTCGGGGTTTCCCAGTCTTCTTGGAGGTATTCTGGAAATCTTCCATGACGTCCTGGGGGATCAGGTCGTAGTTCTCCGAATCTGTGTGGAAGGAAAGACCTGATGAAGCTCGTGGAGGGACAGATGACATGGACAAGCCGCGACCATTTGCCGCATGGTACATCATGGAAGACTGTGAGGAGGTGGTGTGATATGAGTTGTTTCGCCTCATCATTTCTGGTCCTGCGCCTGGGGGCCCGACAACTCCTGAGAACTGGGAGCCTGCGTACGAAGAGTTGTTGGGATTTGCGCCTGGTGCTGCGCTAGAGAATGATAATCTCTTATTCTTCTTCTTGCCGAACCCGGGGAAGCAGATTGGTGGTGGTGGTGGTGGGGGAGGGGGAGGTGGAGGCGCCATGCTGGTCGTTTATAATGAAGAAAGAAGCGATGATGAAGTCGAATGAAGAAAGGCAGTGAATGTCAGTAGCGAAAAGCAGCTATGACGAAGAAAAACAGAGGGGAGGAGGGATATCGCGCGGTAAATGATGATGGTTGGTGTGAAAGGCACAAAAATGAGTCGGAAATGAGGGTCGACGTCGTTTCGGTTGACTTTGTTTGCAACCAACACGAGGTCGCCGAGAAAAAGAACAGAACCGTCAGATCACCTAAAATTTTCCAGGTTCGCACGCTCTGGCTTCCGTCACCCCAAACGCTCCGATGCTCCGAGTAGTCCGATCGCCGATCTCTGCTTCCCTGTGACCTCCCTTGACCTCCGCTCAACAGGCGCAACTTCTCTGCTACGCTAAGCGCTATGTTCTCTAATCTCCAACCCAAGTGAGCCCCGCACTGGACTCATTATCATCGGGCTCTCCAACTCATGCCCGCAGACAACCGGCACACGGCCGCTTAGTCACCTCGTGGGAAGGACTTCGGTAAAGAGCCCAAGAAGGAATCTGCCAGGTTCCATTAGTTCAATACAGCATCTTCCTGGCATCTACTGCAGATGTAGATATAAGTTGCGACTCACATGCATCTAGCTGTGCCAGCGCCTGACTGGCTTTTCAAGACCTTTTTAGATCTTGATGGCTCAGCCTTACAAGCCCCGGTGGTGAGCCAAACTGCGGATGTGGATTAATTAGTGGAAGATCTCATCGCGGACTCCAAAATTAATGCAGGACCAAGGAGAAACCCATGTATAGAACATGCGCTGGGAGGGTGTTCTACGAATAGCTAGCCTGAGTTACAAGCTCCGGCGGGCTAGGCTCACAGGTGAGTCGAGAAACTTGGACATACCCAGCACGAAAAGGCTGAGAATTTTGACGCGTGGTGAACGACAGCAACGCGGAACCCTCGTGTCCGCGACCAGCTCTCTCGAGCACAAACCTTGAGATGAAGGTGACGTCTCAGGTCGGCCAAGCTGTACTCCTGTTTCGCTCTAGTTTCTGGCGGGAGCCTTCTAGAAAAGGGCTATGTTGAGTACGTTCATGCCACGAATAACTGAATGTCTGCCCAGAAACCATACCTCGCCCCATTCGATCACTTCAGACGCCCTGCAATTTCCCAAAAATCGGCTCTCGGCCACCAACTGCACTCAAGCCCAGGGGTGAAGAGTGATCAGCAGACCACGGAGCCGTGGTCGCGAACAATACATCTCCACCGGCAACCAATCATTTTCCAGACTACACGCGATTATCTGTCAAAGAGGAAACAATGAACAGCCCGAAATAGGTTGTCCGCGCGAGCCTCTGTGAACGTGAAGTGATTTTGGTCTACCACAATGCTGAACAGAATCTACATGAGCGTAAAAAGTAATGAGTGGCAAGGGTGTTCGACATGCCTTCTCCTTTATGCCTTCATTTGTGTTCATGACCATTTGGAGGCCTGATAGATCCCGCTGACCTCTCAGGAGCGCCCAGAACTATGGGCAAATCTCGTAAGTCTCAAGCATTGAGCATATTCCGGAAGATGCGGGTCGAGTTACCATCCCACTATTGCGTCCCCCCGCATCACATCCCGAGAAAACCCGCCGGATTTCACGACATCTTCTGTTCATGCTTTCACGAGGGACTAGGGGGTACCAGAACTTCGCTCTCAGGCCTATTATCGATCATCAGATAAGAATCCTAAGCACGTCGAGAAATAACCTACATACCTGATCCTAGTCCACGAAAAATCGTCCTTGGTCATAGAATTCGCTGGCTGTTCGGCCTTCGGCAGACTCTGGACCTAGAAGAGAAGACCGACACGGGTTCTGAGCCTCCAACTAGGTATCACTTTATTCCTCGGACTCACAGAAATAACAAGACACGAAAGGAAAGCTCCAGCAGGGCTCCAATTCAATCGATGATTGGCTAGGGATGTCATCTGTAGACCGTGACATTCTGGGGTCCAAAACTCAATGACTCGAGTCCATAGAATGTTCAAGAGAACGTACTGGCGCTGTCTGATACGAAAACGGAGATGGGTTGCATATCAGCGGGAGCGGGATTTGGGCCTCATTGCAGCAAAGGTTGGTGAAGTCAAGGTCATAGCCTATATCCCTTCCTTTCCTCGGGCGATCGTCAGTCCGTGCGACTACACTTTGCGCCTCTTGCATCATGAATTCCTTCATAGTTGGGTTCCACCTTGTATGTTCTGTAGACCATGACGGTTTGATCAATCATCGACTCGGATTCTCCGAAGTCCAAGCACTTACCGTACACGTCGGGTTTATTTCTGACTTTCTCAGAAGCCTGCCTATCACCCAGTAACCTGGCTCTGCCCAATAGCTGAATGATTGTTGGCAACATCTCGTGCAACGACGAACTTGCTTGAATATGCCGGAAGTGTCTGGAGTTGCCCAAATTTTCTCTAGAATTCTCCGTGTTCGGCCTTTTCCGTTCGGAAAACGAGAGGAGCAAATCCGAGCATGACCCTCGTGAGTTATGGGGCAAACATTGTGGGTTTTTCGGAGAGTGCTGTATGCGCATATCCTCTTCAATCCCAATTCTGTCGAGCCGCCGGTTCGTCCATCAGTCCTGTGTGCTCGACAAGGAATATGTGACGCAACTAGTTTCATGTTTTCCAACCGATGGCCTCGTTTCGCCAGTTATGTCCATCGCTAATCCATATGTTTTCCCCTGATCGGAACATAAGGAAATCTCCTTTCATTCCGCTATGTGTAGTTATGCATCATACCCAACTAGTACTTCATCTGAAAGCTCTTGTATGCGTGCGTGAGCTACGCGTAATTCAAAATAAGTACTGGACGTGCTCACCGGTGCACAAGATCTATAGCATTCCTAAGTTGTCCCAAAGTCTCTCATCCTGGACAAATCACTGTGGCGTTGGCTCAAAGGAAGGGCAAGCTAAAAAATTTTGAGTAAACCGTCGCCAAAAGCGCATATATGCATGCTATGCGTGCCTTGGAGGTTGTCGATACAATGGAGGAGGAGAAGAGAAAGTCGGAGCAGCTTGGTGACTGAGTGGTGACAAGGAAAAAACGTGACTTGACGTCAGCCTCCGACGCGTTATGATGACTTGTTTGCCTGCTGACGCGTCGTGCTCCAGGGCACACTGCAGGACCCAGGTTGTTTGTTCAGTAACGTGGCTTCATCTGATTCTCTCGCTCCTCACTCGCTCATCTCACGTTACTCCTGCATAGATACATGCCAGTATTACATTTTTATCCACAACATCTAAACATACATCTTGTAGTACAACACATTTATCCCGAAGCAGTGACTTCGATACCACTTAACGAGCCCTCGTTTCTCCAAGCCTCTAATGCCCGGATGTAGGGGACCATACCCTTGCTGTAAGGCGAAGCTCTCGCTCGTTTCATCATTTCCTCCTGGCTATCCGGCATCCGAGTTGCTTCACCCTCGCTCGTCAAGTAACTGGGCGTACATGTAGCCGAGCCAGCAAAGTGTGCGGCTCCAGCCATGATCTGCATCGACCACGCTTCCTCAGCAGCTGAGGCCACATCGATGACAGTGCCGTGTACGCTCTCTCGACCGGTACGTTTCTGACCCTCTGCAACGATGTACGCAATATGACGACCGCTGGCGACGATGCAGTGTGCAAAGTTGGCAGTGGCCCCGCCTTGGACAGGATAAATCCAGAAGAGATTCGGGGCTCCTCCTGTGACGACACCATGTAGCGTAGCAACACCCTGCGAGGACCACTTCT
>JANHQD010001154.1:0-15711 GCA_024721195.1 Marasmius sp. AFHP31
TGAAGATTGTAAAGAGATATAACGTACAGTGAAAACTCACCAACGTTACTTCGGTCGATGAAATAGACCAAGAAAAGCCCCAGTCAGTTTTCCCCACAATTGAGCTCCTACCGTTGTATTGTATCGAGATGCATCTTGATCGCAAGTCCGAGACCAAGTTCACGCCGCTATGCGGGTCTGAAGGGGAATAATCAGGACCTCCGACTGATCGGTCGTGGTTGGCCGTCAATTTGGGCGACATGGCGGTGGACGGCTAATACTTTCATGTTGAATACGATTGATGGGACCATTAGCGTATAACAACCCGAACACCGTTCCCTGTTCCATTTCACCTCTAGTGAGAGGATGAAGCTAACAACGGGGTTGATGGACTGGAGTAATTCTCTTTCATCTCTTCAAACTCATTCTTCACTCTAAAAAGACGAAAGCTTTAGGGAATAAGAGAGATTGTGAACTCTGTGCATGGGGAAGATGGTGGTTCAGAACGAAACTCAAATTTGACCGGCCGGCAAATTCCGATCTGGTGTCCATAGGGCGCTTAACGGGCGTCATGGCTCTTGACCTGCAACTACGACCACAGGCTCGCGCGATTTTTCTTTGCTTCCTCCTCTCCCTACTTCTCGTCATGCGTCAATCTACATTCTTTGAAGGAAATTATATGTTTCTCGGTGAGTAGAATCTTCACGTTTCATCAGTCGGTCATTATGAGCGAGATTTGACAGCTGAATCTTCATTGATCAAAGGAGTTAAAATCGGCATTCGACCCACGGCAAGGCTTAGTTCTACTTTGTAACTATCGCTTATGGTGCAACAGCTTGTGCTGAGTAAGTTTAGGTCGCTCCCATAACCCAGTTCTCTCACCAGTATGCCGATGTTTGCTAGGTGCTATCCTGTTGCTGGTAACCGGTAGCTTTCAAGTCCTTGGCTACTCGACATTCGACTTGTACTCTTCAGATCTTTCTGATCTTTTAGGTCAAGATGTTTGCTCATCAGGCACGGCGTTAGTTGGATGGAAACGTAGGCTCGCGGGAAAAAGTAGAGATGAGGTTAATAGGCGTGGGTCCTTATCGGACGGGTATGTTGTAAGCCTTTATCTTATTATCAATGTCAGCGCTAACGTTCTTTGCTACCACTTAGTACTCGTCTAATGCCATATCGTTGCCTTGCGAAGAACCAAGGACCGTTCCCCCTCAACCCAAGACGAACGAAGGGATTCTCGAACTACCAAGCCCTGGGCATCCTTTACGCGATAACAAGCTCGAACCTTTTCACGCACGACACGTCATGATATTTTTCACGATATCCATGAACAGGTTCTCATGGGGAGAGGGCATAGGCATTTCACACAATTAGGTGACACCAACACGAAGAGGAGCTCAACTACGGAACCACATTCGCATCGTGCCAACCATAGAAATTGAAGGGCCACCGGGAATAGCAGAGCTGCCCGTCCAAATGGCACCAGAGTATATCTTGACCTGGTGGGCATTCTGATGTTGGAATATCTCTGGCAGGATACAAGTGGAAGGAGGGCTTGGAGATTGAGGACAGGGGAGGCCCTTCCGGTCGGAGGGGGTAGAGATTTGGTCTCATCCTCTCTCTGGCTTTTATCGAGCGAATGACCATCCAAATACATACATTTCATTAACATGATGTACAGGTCAAAAGTGGATAGGTGCAAGTCGTCGTTTGCGGGGCGCGGGCTGGCGTTAGGAACATCGCACTAGCATACTTGTTGCTCTGGGTAGCATAGACGAGTGAAAATAGACTTGCACTCTATCCGAATACTCAGTATTGTGCTTGGACCGTATACTGCATGCCTTTGGCGGTACATGGTGAGGGCAGTTTCTGCGTGAATGAGGCCTTGACGAGTTCCCTGAAGTTCAGTGAGCACCTTATTCCGAGTCGGTGCAAGCGACGTTTGAGTTGCACTCTCTTTTGAAGGCCTTACAATGTATCACGAATCCAACAGAGAGATGAAGGAGAATGCTAGATGAGAGAGGGTGCGACTGGCATTGTATACGTTAGTCCAACGTCTTCGTCTCTTTGCGCCCTCGGAGAAAGGGAGGGTCGATCTCTTATCACCTCCTACCCATGGTAAGGCGGTCGCTCCCTTGAGTATCGAAGCTTTTTCAACCGCTTTGGAGCGCCAGTGGCCGTTTTCCACTACTGGTACCTCCAATCTAGAACACCATATGAACGAGAGAGCTTGGCATGGGTGGGTTTAGTATACAAAAAACCGCATCGTTGACGCGTGCGAATACAGTAGGTCTGGCCTCTTCCGAGGAGAAGAGTCACGAAACTCGGTTTTGTTCGTGCAAAAAAGTCGTGCTAATATACATCGGTCTGAACAAGAAAAAAGAGACACGAAGAGGCTCCAGGGTCGCACCTACTCGGAGCTGTGCAACGCGAGCGAGTACGCCCTCACCTCCTTCCCCCCAGAAACCCAAAGACAATCAAGGATGCCACCTAAACCCAGGATGCTTCCAATCCAGATCTTCAATCTTCTTCTGGTCGAGCCCCTCCAACTCTCGCTTAACATCCCTACCCTCCCTCTTCTTGTTATCCCTCAGCATCCACATCCATAACGCCACACTCCCTATCAGAATCGTGCTCGACGTCGCAAGATTCAGCCCGTTCCCGATCTTGAAATCCGGGCTATCGAAAGGTAAGAAGCTCCATGTCGAGATGAGACCACCGATGTTCCCGAACATGACGTTCAGCCCTATAGCAGACGCACGAGCTGTATCCGACACGACATTCGCGGATACCTGGGCATTGCAGAGGGCACCGAAGGAGAAGGCACCGGAGGCGATGAGGAAGGTCGCAGCGTAACGAACCTGGAGGTCGTGCGAGGCGAGGAACATGATGTAGCCAATCATCATAAACGGAGCCGATACGACGAAGAGCACCATTCGCCGGTCCATGCGCCAGCTCACGTAGGGTATGAGGACGGTGAAGAAGGTTCCAACAATGTAGGGAGGGACTGTCTGGAGTTGCTGCTGAACGGTGGTCTTGGTAGGGTAGATCGTCTTGATGATGGTGGGCAGGAAGAACGCGAGGCCCTGAACGGTGATGTTATCGAGAAGGAAGATGAAAGACACGCCCATGGTGACAGGGCTAAATATCCCTCGTAGCAGTTTGGTCATGTCGATTTTGTCAAGAACCTCGGTCTGACCCACGCGCTCGGATTTGACCCGAGTGATTGCAAGGATCTTTTCCTCCTGCGTGAGCCACCTGGCGGTCTCGGGTCGGTCGGTGAGTGTGACAAAGCCAATTAAAGCCAGGCCACAAGTGATGATCCCTTCAATGGCGAAGATCATTCGCCATTGATGGAGACTGCCAAAGTGAGACAGGCTGAGGATCCCTGATGCCAACAATCCGCCGAACGCGCCAGCGAGGGGTGCCATGGCGATGTATACGGACAGTCGGAAAGCTAATTCGCTTCGTCGATACCAACGAGAAAGGTAGTAGGCTATCCCCGGTAACATGCCAGCTTCGAAGAGCCCTGAGGAGGGGTCAGCTATCGCTAGTGAGAGAGGGTTGTTCGAACTCACCGAGAACAAATCTAACGCCAGCAGCCTGAGCCTTGTTATGCACGAAGGCAGTTGCCACCGAGATTGCACCAAAAAGAAGTGTTATGGTTGGGATGAACCAACCCGGTCCGACCTTCTTGCACAGAATGTTGCAAGGGATCTCGAAGAGGATATAGGAAATGTAGAAGGAGGTCAGGACGACGTTGTAGTCATACCCCTTCAACCCCAAATCTTTTTCGAGACCAGCCAGTCTGGCATTCCCTACAGATCGCATCAGTCACTGAAATCGTGTCAACGTCCAAGCATGACAAGGTCTCACCGACGTTGGCCCTGTCGATGAAGCAAAACAGATAGAGGAGCGAGACGGTGGGGAGAATCATGAGATCTATCTTCAAGCGTAACTTGGCTTCCATTTTCGGGTCGAATTTCACCAAAGAATTTCCGTGACTAAAGATCACCCTGAGTAACCTGGGCGTCGAGAAAGAGCCATAACACGCACCTGTCTGTTGCTGCTTTCCCTTGCTCAGCCGTCTTGTGTATGTCCTCTCGTTCGTCAAACGAGCCCTGCTGACTGCCAGACTCGGTGTCCGACATCTTCTCCTCTCGTACTGAGTTCGACATGGTTCTGCCAAGATCGCGGGGAGGAAAGAACCAGAGGCTCAAGACCACGTCACTGTAGCGCCAGCAGGCGAGCTAGCGACGTTTGGGGAGCAGTATTTTCATTTTAGCCCTTACCTATAAGTATGAGATTCATCGCCTAAAGGGACAAGATTCCATCTGTCAGGCCAACCCCACATCGAGCCGAAACAAGGGACTTACGATGGTCAAGACGGAACATACAATTGGCTGTCCCGATCAAGGTTCACTGCGGGATCACCAGACTGATGGTGAAGACAAGGGCTGAATAGAATTTTGACCCCTGCTGCCAGCTGTTCTTGTAGTCAAAATGCAAATAGCCCTGAGCTAAGCAAAGTCCTTTGAATTGTTTGCAGGGACGAAGGTGAACTATGTACTGACCTCAACATGACTGGCGACATCGGCCGGTTCATCCACTGTACCCGCGATATCGCCGTCATGCCCACTCGCGACGCGCACGGGAAGTGGAAGAAGGTCGCCTACAACAATGATTAAGGAAATTGTTGGACTGATATGGAATGCGGGATAGGCACTCTATTGGCAACACTGTTCGTCACGTTCCCGCTCTTCTGAGCAGTCATGATAAGCCCAGGAAGGGCGTTCTATAATACCAGGAAGTTGGGAACGGTCCTTCTTATTCAGGTGCTCTTTCCCTCATAGCTTCATGGAAATCGCAGACACGATCGCAGCTATTGCTGAGAACATGATGGAGGAGAAGGACAAACAACGTTGAGCAAGACATTAAATGACTAAGCAGGATTTCTGGCGCGGCAGCAGAGTTCCCGGGCGTAGCCGAACATCAATTTTTCTTTCTTCAGCTCAACAACTTCGATCCAATGTCAACGCGTCAACTCGACTGTCCAAGGGTCTTTTCACCAATCGCTCGGCTTTCGTGACTTCTTCCCAGCCCCGAGGTCGACAGAGTTACGAACCTTGAACCTACAATCTGATAGAGCTCATTCGAGCCGCTCAATCATCCAATAAATCATCTCGATCTATTGTTGGACGGGAACCAGGGGGAAGGTTATAATTGATGACAGTGGGAAGAGCCAGCTTTTGGACCTCGTTACCTGACACCAGCACACGTTCGAGCACATAAGTATTCATGATGAACGGTGATCATTGTCAAACGTATACATCCACGTCGCTACTATTATCCCAATAGGCCGGTTCATCCAAGTCGAGTCCACCTCAACTCAATTCGTCATACTTTCTTCAAGGAGCAGTACGGCAAACAACCTCGATATTGTTTCCTGCCGGGTCGAATACGAAAGCCCCGTAGTAGTTGGCGTGGTAGTGTGCTCTCACCCCAGGAGCACCATTGTCTTTTCCTCCAGCAGCGAGTGCCGCCTTGTGGAACGCATCAACGCCGGCTCGATCTGATTTACGGGGCGTCAGCATACATTTCTGGGACGGATATTCCGACACCGGGGTAGAGAACACGAACCTTTCGAGACAAATGCATGGTGGCCTTTCGAAGGCTCGCCATCGGGTCGGCCAGTAACCCACCAGTCGGGGTACCCAGTATCCGGGTTTTTAGCCATCGTATCGCTGAATCCGACGGCCTCGCCATTCGGACCAAAGGCGAACACTTTCTTGTAGCCGATGGGCTCCAAAGCTGCTTCATACCAGGCTACCACGGCGGCGTGGCTGGACATGGGGACGGTGATTCCAGAGTGGTCGATTGCCATTGTAATGTGAGGGCTTAGAGTGATAAGAGAAACTGGAGGAAGGGGCTCTCCTAGGTGCGTCTTATATACACAATTCGGAACCGCACTTGGCTTTGGGAGAGTCAGAGCTCCTGATCGGTACCATTCACATCTGTGTTGCCCGGAAAAGTGAGGATAATCGTGATGACTGTTCGAAGTATCTCTAACGGCAACACGCGTCTTGTACGCGCCCAGGCTCGTGTTCGCCTGCGAAGGAACGTGTTTTCACGAAACAGTATTACTTACACATGACCCTGAGGATCCATCGGTGACTCAGACCTAACAATTCAAAGCATCATAATTATTAAACGCGTCGCCGAGCACAGCGTAACTCGTGATTCGGCGAGCAGAGAATATATCCGAATTACAACTATCTACTTACGGATGCCACCTGAACTGCGGATGTTTCCAATCCAAATACATGACATCTTTCTCATTCGACCCCTCCAGATCCTGGCTCCCATCTCTACTCTCCCTTCTCTTGTTGTCCTTCATCATGCACGCGTAGAGTAAGAGACTAATAGCGATCATCGAACTCGAGATAGCAAGATTCAACCCAATTCCAATCTTATAGTTGGGTACGTCGAAGGGAAACTCCACGTCGCCACGACCGCTCCAACCGCTCCAATGGTACCTATCATCAAAAGCGTCGCAAGGGTCAACGCTCGGGCGGCGTCCGAGACCACGTTCGCTGATATCGTAGCTATACAGAGTGGCCCCGATGCACCAGTGGTCAATATGAAAGTAGCACCATAGCGCGCGCGGGGATCGTCGGTTCCGAGAAAGATGGCATACCCAATGGGCACGAGAGGAGACATGATGTTGAGATCGAGAGGACGACTGTCGGTTTTCCCGCTGAGAAATGAGATGGTAATTTCGCACACAGCGCCAACAATGTAAGGAGGAACCGTGCGGAGCTGTTGCTGAACGACGGTGCTTGTTGGGTAGATCGTCCGAACGGTGGTTGGCAGGAAGAAAGCATGAGCATTAAGTGATGGTGTGGAGGAGAGAGATGAATGAGATGGTCAGAGTGATTGGACTGAAGATTCTCCGTAGCGTCTTTGTGAGGTCAAGTTGATCGAGAACCTGCGTTTGGCCAACACTCAGACTTTACCCGAGCTACGGCAAGTGCCTTCTCCTCTTCAGAGAGCCATCTTGCCTTCTCGGGTCTATCGGTGAGGGTTATGAAGCTCATCAAAGCTACTCCACAGGTGATGAGTCCTTCAATGGCGAAGATCATACGCCACCTATGAAGTGACCCAAAGCGAGGGGGACGAAGAATTCCGGGTGATAAAAGTCCTCTGAAAGCTCCAGAAAAGGACATCATAAACATATATATCGAGAGCCGGAAGGTCAGTTCGCTCCTGCAATCCCATCTGGAGAGGTAATAAGCTATCCCGGATAGCATTCCTGGTTCGAAGATGCCTGGACACAGGTTAGCAACTTTGTCCTCGGGGAGGCGCCCAGACTATATGGCCGAACTGAGAGCAAAGCGACCAATGAAAAGCTAGTCATACGCAGCATCTTATCGTGGAAGCTCGATACTGTACTAAACAGCGAAATATGCGGTTGCCATTACTAAGTTTCACCGTCTAACTCACCAGGATCTAACAATGTTGGTTCAAATTTGCGCGCTAGGACTGCCTCTGGAGCGGGAAGAATGCCACTTCCGAGGTAAATCAAGATCAACGCGGGCAGCGACGAAAGGATCGACGCGGTAACATACACTGAAACTACAGTATCTAATTGGGATGACTTGTTGTCCACGGTTGTCTACTTATACATTCACCCGTCAATCCAATTTGTAATGCCCTGTGGGACAAGTCTGAGGTTCCATTTATTCAGAGAAATGGAATATCTCACATATACGGGCTGTCCAGTCTTTACTAGCGGTAGCTAGTATACCGCCTGATGGGCTGAAATCTACTTCTTGGACTATATTGAAGTTAGATGTCACTCACCTCAAGTATTCAGGTGAAACGCACCAGAGTTCTTGTGTCCCTGCAGTAGGCATTGCGTGGTGGCATTCCTCAGATCCCAGATGCGCACCTCGCAATCTGCCGATCCGGAGGCGATATATTTTCCATCTTGCGATACAGCAACACAGACGACACGATCCTATAGCAACTTACATCATGAGTGGCAGCCGCATGGACATGAATTTCCAAACACACCTTGTGGCCAACGTAGTTGATCGTACACGGACTTTCATTTAGTCTGTTTCGGTTAGACACGTCCCAGTGCTTCAAGGTCTTGTCTAGACTTCCACTGACTAGACCACTGGAATCGGGTGTAAAGGCCAAGTTCCAAACACTATCCTGATGACCTCGGAAACGCCCAACGAGTTGCCCTGTTGCTACCTCCCAGATACGAACACAGCTGTCCATACAGCTCGCAGCCACATGCCGCCCGTCGGAGCTGAACTTCACGGAAATAACGCCTGCTATGACGTTGTAGGTGACTGGAACGGTGAATGTATTCGACAAGCCATCTATCGTATCCCAGACTCTGACCGTCTTGTCGCGGGACCCGGAGGCTAGTAACCTTCCATCGGGAGAGAAATCCACCGAACAGACTCCCTCGCTATGGCCTCTGAAAATCGTCCGGATTTGTTTCTCCTCAATGTCCCATATCTAAACCATTGAAGGGACCACCAAATGGGCAATAAGTCGGCTCACGAAACGAAAGACTCACTCTGATCAGCTTGTCTCGTGCGCCAGTCGCAAGATACTTTCCATCCGGACTAAAGCACACACCGATAATGCAAAGGTCGCTGACGTCCCTAGCAGCCTCATCAACCAGCAAACTGGATAAGAAGCGACGATGAGGCTCCGGTGGACTCAGTGCCAAAGAAAAGTGCTCGTACCAAATCTTAACACCAGTGTTCACATCGTAAATTTGAGTCGTTCGATTACATCCAGTCGCGACGTATTTGCCATCTGCAGAGAAGCGTACACAATAAACAGCGCTGGAGGGTTTGCCGCGGAATGTCAGTCTTAGACCGATTCGAAGGAGCAATCATTGTTACGGACCTGTCATGTTCAAGAGTATGAGCGAGCCTAACATCTGATCCCTCCTTGACGCTCGGATTGATTAGAGCAAACCAGTCTGCACCCTCCTTTTTGAACTGCGGAAGATATTGAGAAACATAAATCTCCCCAGGAAACTCGCCTCTCACAAAGCCGTGGTTGGCTCTTCGCTGAGAACCGTCGGGGTCCTCTGAGGAGAAAGAGCGATACCCAACGTTCTCCCGCACATGTGTGAGCAAAGAGTCACTCCAGTCTGTGGCCAACAATTCTGATGCGCCTGGAGTCATTTCTCTGACCTTTTCGAGGACTTGGTCAGCAGTAGGTCGGGCTACTGGAGTTTTATCCCAGCATTCTGTCATAAGAGCCCACATCGCATCTGACAGCTCAAGTACTCCTTGTGGTCTCGAAGGGCACCCTCCTTGATGCACAGCGAGCATGACCGCCATGTCGTTCGTCAGCTCAGCGAACGGTGGGAGTCCAGTGAAAATCTGCAATCAACAACAATCTAAGACCATCGACGATTGGGTGAATGTACGTTCAGCTTGGTGCTGCTCACCTCATGACAGACGCAAGCGAAGGAGTACATGTCACTCGACTTAGATGGTCGCTCGTAGCCGGACAGTAATTCTGGGGCTAGCCATCGCATAGTACCAGCTGATCGTGTGCTTGACGTGACTCCGATGCCGTGAGTGTCGGCGATGCGGGACAAGCCAAAATCGGCGATACAAGCTCGCAGTAAGCGCGTTATGAGAACATTGACGCCTTTTAGGTCTCCGTGAACGATCTTCTTGCTATGCAGGTAAGACAACCCAGAAGCGATGTCCTGAACCTTGAGAGGACTGCATAAGCATCCTGCGCATGCCACACTAAAGAGATTAGATAAGTTACTCACCAGTGTGTGGTGGTCTATATCCTCTCTTTTCGTGACTTTCATATATTCAACAAGGTTGCCTTTCTCCATCCACGGAGAGATGAAACATAGCTCGCCGGTATCCTCAAGCTGATAGATTCCAAGGAGAGGCAACAAGTTGGGATGCTTCATCTGGCGCCATAGAATTGCTTCCCGTTGGTATTCCTATTCATAACGTTGGGTTAGTCGTAAACCTGAGATAGAGGCGGATCAACTACGTACAATCGACAGTTTTTGCATATCAGAATTAAGGTATACTCTCACCACCTTCAGGCACACTACCTCGCTCGAATCACCTATAGTGCCCTTCCAGACATCCCCGAACCCTCCCGAAGCGACTGGATGCTTCCCGATTTTTTTCACGTTTTGAATCGACAAACATGCAGGGTGTAAGCCAGATCTCTTCGATAAATGTAGCATGGCAGTAAAAACTTTGGGGCGTAACTCCGGCGATAGGTTTGGGTAGTCTACAAGCTTCAACTTTGAAATCAGCTTCTTCCAGCGTCGCCTTAGTAAACAAGTAAGCCTCACCTGCTGCATACAATCCAGCCATTGTTGAGCAGAATCTCCCTCCTTCGATAATAAATCCTGCCGCTTTGATTTGTCTACAAGAATTAATCTCAAGTACTCCTCAAGACCCTCCAATTCGGCGTTACGATTCATCGATTATATCTGAATTTGAGGTGTGGTCGAGCAGCATGAACGACAAAAGGTTCAAGGAGTGTATTACACGTGTTCGAGGTGCGACAATCGCCATCAATCCACATTTAGAGTTGGGTTCCCACGCTCTAACCTGATTTGTGCCTGGCCAATGAAGGCCATGAAAGAAAGATGCGCCCAGGCTGAGCGCTGAGGGCCGACCTCGTGAACTCCAGGATTTAGTGAACATGGCGGTTCGGAAGTTGTTCGGAAGGAGACTGAGAACATCAACGATTAATCGGCCGGCAAATTCCGAGCGTACATGACCTGTGGCGCTTGAACCACTCGCAAATATAGGTTTGACAATGTTCTTTGCTTTGTTTCCGCCCCTCGAGTCGCTATCAGCACGTCTCTTGGGAAGGGATAATCTCTACCTACCCCTGAGCTTGTTCTCCCTCCCTGGTTGCAGTCACCGTTACAATATATGCCCCTGTAGTTTGCGTTTGTAGTAACAGTCGCAAACACGGACCCATGACCGCACGGGGGAGTGGAATAGTTTAACGTTCAATATAAACGAGTATGCGGTGTAGTGCGAGTTTAGAATAATCTTGAGCCCTCCAGGCGAGTGAGGAGAATAGAAGAGTTAGGGAAGGGCCCAATCTCAATTACCCCGCACCTCACACTACATTACTGGCCACATTCAAGGTCAAGGGTGGTTTATCCATCTCGAACCTTCCTGTAGGCCCCCTTTCCTCGACTTCAGCCATAGATTGTTGGGGGTCGAGATTGCCACGGATAGCCGTGGATGGCTGTTGGGAATTATTTCCACCTTCGGCAAATTGCAGCGTTGAGACCATCTGTTGAACACTGTCCATCGACTGCCCATACGCGATTCGTACAACTATAAGAGTTGGAGCGACTCCCTGCGACTCGAGTCTTCAGCCAAGCCGAACTATTAGAGAGAGCGTAGATACTGACTGCCATCTGAACGGCGACGTTGGTCAAGTCAAAAGGAATGATTTTCCCCCTGGGAACTGGGGATAGCTGAGAAATCACAGAAGCCAATAGCGTGGCAGAGAAAAGGAGACCGGATTCAAGGCTAGAGCACCGATAAGTTAGTTGATAACATTCGAGATACGAGAAGGAAAACCGTGAACATACATTGTCGCAATGAATACCTTGTATTTGCTGAGGACGTCACCGCCTCTCAGACGTCCTACTTGACGGGCCATCCACCAGATACGACCACCTGCGGACGGCGATCAATCAGCTGGAGAGGCATACATTCAAAAAAGATTGAACAAACCCGTTAAAAGGGTAATGAGCGAGTCGTATACGGCTGTGATTATTGTGAGCACCTGCGTGACGCCCTGTGTCCTAGCATAGAGGTTCCTATCACGATGGTAATAGGCTGAGATCAATATTCCACCCGTCACAAAGTTTATCGCTGATGGTAGTTGACAAGTGAGAATGAAAATAGGTCCGCAACACGCGCGAGCTCCTCACTGTTCACGACAAGCACAACAAGGGCTAGAGGATAGAGGATCCACTTGCTATATCCCCAGATGACGTAGCAACGGTGGACCTAGTGGAGGTATAAGACTCTGCGTGTTCAGCCGGTCAAAAAACCTACTATCAAAAAATCAAAGATCAAGCTAGGCGAGGAGCCGATGAGACGCGGAGATTTGAGGATGACTGTCGAACTCACCCTATGATTCCGGAAGACAATATGATCAAACCCCTGGGTAGGAAGCACCAGTTCAGTATCCACATCCCGCATGCAAGAATTCAGTCGTACATTCATGCGGCCCACTCAGGAGGGGAAGTTTCGCTTGAGATGGATTCGAAGAGAGGGATATAATCTTTCGTCTTGACGGCATTAAAGGTAATGAGAGATTGGCCTATGTAGGTCGACGCAGTGGCAATGTTATAGATGGTTGTCAGTAAAAAAAGGGTGACGATCCATCTCGCGTATGCTTTTGAGGCGGGTGATTCACGGCGGCGCCAAAGGACGTTGATAGACAACCCAAATATGATGATGTACATCCCTGTGAAGGTCGTCGTACTCAACAACCCCGGTCGCGCTGAGATCAACATGTGTTGCTATTTACCATATACCAGGAACATGGGCTGTCAACACGACGGAAAAAGGGCCTGTAAGGAGTTGGGTCTGCAGAGTAATGACGGAAAGCGTACCGAGAGTATGGCGATTGTCTGAACAATGACTACTTCAACGGAGGTGTAAGGTTCCAGAATCTGTGCGATCTCTTGTTCTGAAGCCATGTTATGCCGAGTGTGAAGTGAGTCGAATCGAGGGGTTGAACGACTGAGTTTTGGTTTCGATCTGAGAACAATGGAGTCGTCCTTATATCCTTGAGTAGTCTGTGCTTCAAAAGGTGCCGCCACATTGGGAAAAAGGAGATCCGTATCAGCTCTGCAAGATGTGCGAAGAAATTCTCGTGAATGTTCAGGATGGTCTACTGTTGTTGCCAAAACTAGAGTGTACGCGTATCTGAACAAAGTAAATGAATAGTGCGCTCAGGGTTCACAGTAGAATAAATGCACGCCGGATCTATACTAGTTGTGGCGCACTCATGCTCCACAGATCAGTTCCTATTATCCTAAACGTTGTAGACTAAAAAGCAAGGACGCAACATAATCCTATTGAGAGCTGTCAAAGGGCCGAATGTTATCTTCTTGCTCATTGAAAGACGAAACTCACGCGAAGCGACTGTCGATGAATTTTTGCGAATTACCCTGGGAATAGTTTCGTTGCTCGTCCGGCATGGTCGCCATCGAGCTATCTACCGTTGTTATCGAAAAGATGAACGTGAGTCAGGGAAATTCCGCCCGAAAAAGCGCGAAGCACACCTGAACTTGAAGCATTTTCGGGACGCCAGACGCCACCAGGTCTCACTTCTTTACCGAAATCAACGTGTTTGGCGTGTGGCGAGAGCCAGTGTTGGGATCTACGTTCTGTCATAACTCTGTCTATCCCGGTGATAATCATATCCAGCGGGGGTTTCCACGCGCGCTCAGACTTCTTAATTGATCGTTCAGGTCCCCAATATCGCCGAGTTCTGAAAGTGAGGTGAGATACAGTTCCGCTGAATGATGGGGAAGAAAGGCTGAGTGACAGTCGGGAGTCTGTTGACATCAGGGCAGCGGCAGTGAAATCACTGTTGTGGTTCGGTGAAGGCATGCTTCTACCCATTGATGAGAATGATAGGATTTTGCAGATAGGGAAGCCGCTGAAGAGACAATTCGGAATAGAAAAGTGATGCTGGGGAGTCTCTACATAGTTTATACTATGGCTGGGGCTCGTTTGAAACTTCGTACATGATGGTTCGGAATAAGGCCGGCCGGCCGGTTCCGAGCTGGCATCCGTATAGCGCTTAATGGGCGTCATTGACTCATAGCTCTTGAATTACAACCACCATCACTCGCTTTCAATGTCATTGGATCTGTCTTCTTTTCTCCTGGACTTCCCCAACCTCCGTTATGCATTAGCCCTCCTTCATTGGCAAGGGATATCTTGTTTCTATTCACTAAATTCGTCAGAAACTTCAGTCGGTTGTTCTGAGCGAAATTCAACAGATCGGTCGCAAACTCACAGCTTTTCGATCCTCCGGTAAGGCTTGGTTTTGAGTTATGACAGCCATTCAGAGCGAGGGCTCGTACTGAGTAAGTCTCGACCGTTTCAGTGATACTAGATTCTTACTTCTACGTCAATTTCTGTCAGGTGCTGTCCTGCTGCTGGTACTTTCACAGTTATCGGCTGCCTGATATTCGGTTCATTCTGCGGGCCCTCCCAATCTCAAGTCCATTGGCCCACTCGGTATCGCTCGGGGGCATGACCGTCGTTTGGGTTTAGCAGCCATGGCTCGTTGGGTGGAAACGTTGGCTTGGGGAAAACACTAGAGACGGGTGTGGGTCCGTGATGAATGGATGCGGGACCTTGATGATATAGGTGTGCGAACCTTTATTCTACTATGAAAGCCAACGCCAACGTCCCTTGTTACCAGCATTCAACTGTTGTTGTACCATTACCTTGAAGACACCTGAAGAACAAAAAGGCCCTTCTCGTTCTTGTTACTCAAGACAAACGAAGGAATTCTCAGATAATCAAGCCCCACGCGATACCAGAGACTCGAATCTCACGCCCCGGAGCACGACGCATGAAACGCTTCACGACACTTATGAGCAGACTCCCTACCCTGAGGAGAGGAAGTAGATTCCGGGCCGGCCCACACGACTCAGCAACATCCATACGGAAACGAGCCAAACTCCAAAAACCGTGCTCACATCGTGCTACCGCCATAAACCCAACCCCGGACACTCGTGGGTCGTCGCAGTGGAGGGAAATAGAGCGAACAGTAGAGCCATCAGTGCAACTGGCACAGAAACCGCCCCCTTCATGAACACCATCGCAATCTTCCTCGCCACAATGGTCAACACCAGTGCCTCCATCGTCATCATTATACAGATCACCTTCTGAGCGCGAGTCAATAGAAGGAGTGTCTTACTCGACGTCCACGGTTGATTCGTGCGCCCTCGATTTATATCGTTGCTATTATTTTTATCGCTTCCAAACCCTCAAGTTCTCTCCCGCCACGCCAAAAACCTCCTCCGAGCGTCGCAACGAGGAAAACATTCCTTGACTATACCCACCACCAGGGGGAATCGCGTACAGTGGTCGATATGTAGAGCATGACCTGAATTGTACCTCCGACCCTCTCTGTATGCATTTCCTTCCGAGAACCTCTCCAAGGCGTATTACGGCGTCCATGAACGGTTCGCGAACATCGACTGGGACCTGGATCTTCCGGGTTTTCTATCCCTCAGAGACGTCTGCGAGCTCAGTTGAGTGTACGGACCTCGGCTTCTTTCATGGTTCCATCACACAAGACGGTGTCGTTCATTGGGTTCGAGAGGCTCTGAGGGCACGTCTCAGGTCATCTTAGACTGGCGTTTGGTACACTTGGAGTTGACGACGGACTATGAACGTACGGATTCGGATTTATATAGCGAGGAGACGAGGAAGCCGCCAAAACCCTTCATGATGACAGGGTAGTATTGGCCCAAGGCAGGCATTGGGAAAGCGGTGATTGCGGGGAGTTCGAAACGTTTCGGTATAACCGTACTGGGTTTGGGCTTTGAGTATGCACGGTGGACCTCACCTCATCGTCACCCCTGCCTATGCTCCGAGACGCGTTCTACACGAAGACTCGGGACAGGAACGGTCTGGCGAT
>JANHQD010001155.1:0-10262 GCA_024721195.1 Marasmius sp. AFHP31
ATCTAGCTACAAAGGTCATTCGGATGGTCAAACTATTCGGCTGGGAAGCCAAAATGAGTGAAAGGATAGCGGAAAAGAGAGAGGAAGAGTTGAAGTTCATCAAGAGGCACCGTTATGTGCAGGTCGTTGCGAAGGTTGTGAAGTGAGTAACCTGCCCGGCCCTTGAAGAAACTCGCTGATATCTCCTTCCCGCAGCTTTTTGATCCCGGTGTTCACGATGATGTCGAGTTATTTCACCTTGTACGTTCTCCGGTTTCCTCTTTCTGGCTACCTTCGCGTCTGATGATATTCTCCGCTTCTTCTCTGTAGTGTTTGTTTCCCGTCCCTTTTGGTCCACCAACGGTGCCTAATTGACCCAACCGCAGACTGTTATCATGAAACAAGACCTCAAACCCTCCATTGTTTTCGGTTCGATAACCGTATTCGACAATCTAAGAACCCAGTGCGAGCTTATGGTGAGGGTTCTCGGAAACGTGGTTGTCGCAAAGGTATCACTCGAGAGGATCAACGAGTTCTTGACAGAGGTACGTACGTCATCCCCGTTGCGCTTTCATATTCTCAAGTACTTTCTTTACAGACGGAACTCCTCGACCATTACGAGCCGACACCCAAATCCTATACAAGGACTCAAGCTCCCCGAGATGACATAGCCATCCACGAGGCACTGTTCACTTGGACTAATGAAGTCCAGCCGACTAGCTCGCACTCTTCCGACAGACGTTTCGTGCTTGCAGTGGATCAAGAGACGCTCACCTTCAGGAAAGGCGGTTTCAACTTGATAGTCGGGCCCACCGGATCAGGAAAGACTTCGTTGCTCATGGCGTTGCTCGGTAGGTCCTTTTTCTTCTTGCTTTCTCGCCTGAGGTGCCCAGGGCTCAGTTCTGCTCCGATCCAGGCGAGATGCACTACATACCAGTTGCGCAAGACTCATACGTGAGCCGTCCCCGAGCCGGTGGCGTCGCTTTTGCGGCGCAGGAGTCGTGGGTCTCGAATGAGACGATACGTGTATGTCACCATTCCACTCCTATCTTGTCATCCAATGCTGATTGTTCTTCAGCAAAATATCATCTTTGGCAGCACTTTCGACCCTGCCCGATACAAAAAGGTCTTACACCAGTGTGCGCTCGAACGGGATCTCACTCTGTTCGAAGCGGGGGATCAAACCGAGGTTGGGGAGAAGGGTATCACACTTTCGGGTGGTCAGAAAGCCAGGATCACACTCGCGAGAGCTGTGTACTCCGATGCGGAGGTGCTTTTATTAGACGATGTTCTAGCTGCGCTCGAGTAAGTTCCCCTTTTTGTCATCTCCCTGAACAGGGTCAATGCTGATTTGTGTTGAAAGTGTTCATACCGCAAAGTGGATCGCCGAGAAGTGTTTCAAAGGGGACCTAATCAAAGGGAGGACAGTGTTGCTCGTTGTAAGCCCCCTATCCTTAAATTACTTTTTACCAAAATTAATTCTGCATCCCAGACGCACAATATTCCTCTTGTTGCACCCCTTGCCAACTTTGTTGTTTCTGTCAAGGATGGCAAGATCACGTCTCAGGTCACCCTGGATGCCGCTCTAAGCACGGTCGAATCCCTTGCCAAAGAAGTGACAGAACAGGCTGAGGAATTAGAGGACAAGGAGCAAACAACTGACTCGGACAAACCTGATCATGAATCCTCTGATGCTACGGCAGAAGGGCAGTTAATCGTTGCGGAAGAGGTCCAGGTTGGAAGGGTTGGGGCTTCGGCTGGTGCGCCTCTATAGTCGGTCCGTCCTGATGATATGAGTACGATCTTTTCGCAGGGAAACTATACGCCTCTGCGTTTGGAGGTAACCATCCGTTCGGTGCTTTTAGCACATACCTTGCTGGGCTCTTGGCCATGGGGGCGCTGAACGTCGGTCAGACGTGGTATTTGGGGTATTGGGCTCAACAATATGAAGTGATGCCCGTCTCGGATGTTCCTGTGTTTCGGTGCGCTCACGTTTTCTAAGCCGAGATTCATCTGTTCTAAAAGTCTCTCGTTGAAGGCATTTGGGCATCTATGGTACGATATCAATGAGTCTGCTGCCGGGTGTACTGATTATGATTTGTAGGCCTTTTACTGCTGGCGGCAGCCGCGGTAACTGCCGCCACGTACTCTTTCTTTGCTCTTTCTGCCGTCCGGGCGTCAAAGACGATACACATGCGGCTGATTCAGTCTATTCTGACGACTACCCTCAGGTCAGTCAATAGATCCGATCTGCTCGCATTCGTCACTTAGATGGTCGATCCCGTTAGATGGCTCGATACTACCCCCGTCTCTCGCATTATAGCTCGTTGTACTGGGGATGTAAATGCAGGTTAGTTAGATCCGGGCATCCTCGCTTTTTTAGCTCAATGACACCCATCCCCCGCCAGTGGACACGCAGATACCAAATTCTTTCGAGCACCTCTCTACTCTGGTGCTAAAGATGTTCACGCAACTGGTAGCCCTCGTTCTATACAACCCGACCTTCATTTTCCCTGCTATTGTATTGATGGTGCTAGGCAAGTGGCTCGGAGATGTATGGGCAAGGGCGGTGAGGTGCATCCGCCGGGAACAGTAAGATTAGCCTTATCTATTGTGTTGCTAGCCGGAATGCTCACTATCATGTATCGAAGGTCGAACTCAAAGGCACCGGTACTTGCTCAGTATGTGCCTCTTCTCAGAGGTTTCGGGCCTTCGTTACACTGATATTCTATTCCGCCAGGTTCGAGGGCACCATCTCTGGCATCGGTCTGTCGAATGTCTATTTCCCCTTCCTAAAGTCAGTTCTGACGAACTTTCATATACTAGTCTCTATCCGTGCCTACGGTGTACAAGAAGCGGTCGAAGCTGAACTTCGCCGCCGTGTCGATGAAAATGTCAGGATCACCCGAGCCCTCTTCAACACCGAGCGATGGATGCCTGTGCGAATAGACGTCCTGGGTGCGCTGTTCTCTTCCAGCCTTGCTGTTTACCTGGTCTACTCGCGGGATGTGGATGCGTCGACTGCTGGGTTCTCCCTCAACATGGCTGGTATGTGCCTTCTACGACGATTCAGGACAAGTTATAACTTGACAACTCTGCGCGTAGTCACACTGACCGGGGCTATTCTCTACGTACTTTTCATCTTTAATGATCTGCAGGTTCAAGGTGAGCGGCTCCGCTCCCCTACTTTGGAGTCGTAACTGAGATCATTCTCGCTCGCCACAGCTAACAGGTGTGCTTTCTATGCCGCTACAATGAGCAAAGGTTAATCGTTGATGACATAGCCTGGAACGGATCGATGGGTACCTCAAGATTGAGAGGGAGCCTGGGGCCTCGTCCGCCGGTGAACCCCCAGCATATTGGCCTTCGAGCGGAGAGTTGAGAATAGAGAATCTCTCTGCACGCTATAGTCCAGGTGGTCCACAAGTTCTACATGACCTCAATTTCCAGGTTAGATCCGGTGAACGAATCGGAGTTGGTGAGTACGGGCCGACTATTGTGTCTCCTTATCCATGTATCTCAACAAAGCTCTTTCTAGTTGGTCGTACCGGTTCTGGGAAGGCAAGTTTCGTCATCACATGGGCGGTTCTACTTCAAGCCCATATTGATCATCAACTCTATCCACAGAGCTCACTCACCCTGTCACTTCTTCGGTGCATCCTTACTGAGGGCGACGTCTATTATGACGGAGTAAATACGAGTACTCTAAACCTGGATGCTCTGAGGTCAAATATCACAATAATCCCTCAAGTGGTGCGTCCTGTTCCAATACATACACTATCTTTCTAATAGCGGGGACGCAGCCTGAGCTACTCAGTGGCACCCTCCGTCAAAACCTCGACCCTTTTGAACAGCACGATGATGCAGCCCTCAACGACGTCCTACGCGCGTCTGGCTTCTTGAACCTCCAGACTCGGGATGATAAACCCGACAAATTGACCCTGGATTCCAGCATCTCGGGCGGCGGAAGTAATCTCTCCGTGGGGCAACGTCAGATCCTTGCTCTTGCAAGGGCTATCCTCCGGAGGAGCAAATTATTGATCCTTGATGAAGGTGTGTAAGCTGTGTTCTCCCTTTTCCTCAAAATCTTACTGATATCTAAACGATTCCCCATAGCCACTTCTGCTATCGGTGAGTTTAGATCTTCTATTGGCCACCGAGTGCTTGCTGACATTGTATCGTATCAAGATTACGCCACTGACACCATCATCCAAGAATCTCTGCGTACCGAAGTGGGCTCGGACACGACCGTGATAACTATCGCACATCGTCTCCAAACAATCATGGATGCCGATCGAATTGTCAGTCATAGCTTCCTTCCGAAGCATCTGCAAGTACTGATCCTCTTGCCAAACCTGTTTAGATGGTCCTGGATGCTGGTCGAATTGTGAGTGGATGTTACTGCCTGTGTAAGAACTAGCTTGACGGTCATGGATACTTTAGGTTGAGTTCGACACTCCGAGAGAGCTTCTGAACCGCGAGGGAGGGTTTTTGAAAGCTCTTGTCGAAGAGTCTGCGGACAAGGAAGTCCTAGGTAAAATGGCCGATAAAGGTGCGAGTAGGAAGCATGGAATATAGTGGTATGGTTATCTACGGACGGGTACAGGACGCGGTTGTCCCTGGATGAAGACATCTGAAGGCGTTCATAATACTTTCGTACCCTCAGTACGTCGAATTTTACTTCCATCGTACTTGTTCATGACGGTACTGTTGTCATTTATCGTATAGCGCATGTATAAAGGTGCAATCGTACTAAGTGAACCCTTCTTAATCAGTCTCCGATGGATACGCAGCAACACCCCAATTGAAAAGGGCCCAGGAATACTCACCCAATTATCAGCCCCCTGTCCTTCAGAAATCCAATAATTTCTCTTACTCCCCTGCCCTCTGACCCAGGGGTTGAATGATTGTATAGTTCCCCGAGCTATTGAACTCCTGCACCCGGTTGCTGGGATACAGTGGAGTCATCTCCCCGTCGTCGCTGAAGAACAACTTCGGCCTCTCTCTCCTCATGTAGCCTATCCGTCCTCCATCCGTGAACACCACCGTCGTACTGTATGCTTCCTGCAAATTGAAAGTCCAATTCCCTCTCAAATCTCTGGAGTAGATATGCGCTCCACCGCGAGGATACTTCTCCCCTCTCTCCACGATGTCAATCATCCAATGTGCGAGGATATGCCAATTCCATCGCTTATCCCTCCAGAGAAAGAGGTCCTCGGTCCAGTTTGGGGAGCTGTCGGACGTATCTCATGGTTGGGTCTTGATCCTCTCGTACTTCCCCTCAGATTCGGATGCTTGGTAAACTACATTATTCGCCACAGCCAATGCGATATCCGCGGTAGGACTCTCACTCGTCCAGAGCGGCCACGCGGGAGGGTTCGTTCCGTTCATAATGGGTGTAAATTTGGTCCAAGGACCCCGAATGTCTGGCGCACTCGCTATGGAGACATTGTTCGCCCATTTGAACGATCGACATGTAGTGGGTAGTTCGGTCTCGATATCGATGGTGTACATAAGGTAAGCGCTGTCTGCTTCCCTCCAGACCATGCTTGGGTTATGCCGAGATGCCCTGTAGAGCTATTGAGCATAATGACACGGGCCTGCTGGTCCAGCACGGGATTCCGCTCGGGCGATGACACTGAAGGGACGCCAGGCAGAGAGACCACAACCCCAAGAAAATTGTTCGAGGATTAGATGGAAGAGGGACTTGTCAGTGCGGTCCTGAATGATCTGCCTGCCCATGACGAGTTGCCTTTGTTCCCGTAGTAGGAAGGCAGGTTGACCTTGGTTCAGTTGTAGCCCGTGTAACGTGTCGCGGGATAGGGGTCCAATCTTCCACAGTCGGAGATTGTCCATCTCGGGTCGCAGATATAGGTGCTCTGGGAACAGATACCGTTCAGACTACAGTCATCATTTGTCTTGCACGCTTGGATTGAGCGTGCCACGACAAGGAGAAGCACTGGGAGGAGGTTTAAAAAGGACAACATTACTTCAGCCTCGTTCTCTGGTTCGCGGATTTATACGTATCTAAGGGTGGCAACAGTCAGCTGCTCAAGGAGCACGGCCAACTTCGGGACGAGAGGTTTCGATGGAGCTGAACACATATGCTGAGGGATGATCTGCCTTCGAATGCAAACGGAGCCTTTCATCCGGTAGTCGGTAGTGTAGCACTCGTCATGAGATGAATCGCGTCCGGGTGACAAAATCAATACGCTCGGAACGTTGGATAGGCCACCCATTCCCCGTTCCCCATTCGAAGTCTCTCCCTTCCTTTCACTTTCAGAGCCTCTTCAAGCTCAGATACCGGTATCGACTTGCTTTTGATTCCTGCTACCTCCTCCATCAACTCTAGAGGCCACCTGATCCTTCCAAGTTTCCGATGGCGTCGAGGCCTTCCATGTGCCATCCATCGTTCATGGGGCCAGTCAATTCCTGAGGGCGTTCATATTGATGATAAAAGGATTGGAGATAGTCTACAGACAAAGGACCAAGTCATCGGGTCTGCACCCAAATCAGGCCAGTCTTGTGGGTCCCAGTGGATGCAAGATATTGCGACCAGCGGTTACGTCATACTGAAATATTACTTTACAAATGAATATAAGAACAGTCTCGCAGTACAAGTGTTCGAGTATATAAACGTTAATGACACTATTGCCCAAAGTTCGCCTCAATCATTGTCAGAATCAGCCGTTAGCTCGATGGGCTTCCAACTCTCGCCAAACTCGCCAGGATTCCACTCCCGCGAATCTACCCCCCGAAGGTAGTAGCCTCCATTGGCCTCCACTCCACCGCTAGAGCTGCGCGATATTGCAAAGTACCTAGAATGTCTATCCTCCAGCCCCATAATTTCAAGGGTAGCACAACGAGCAGCAAATGGAAGCGCCAGGCTCGATGTGTCTTCAAAATAATCACTTTCACCATTACGAAGGTGCTCGTAAACAAGGCCTGCAACATCCGACTCGGACACTACAGCTGCCTCGTGGACGGGAAGGACAGCCGGAGTACAATCATAGGCAGAAACGTAAAAGTTCCAGCCAAAGTACTTCAACCTACGAAAGCCGGTGAACCGTGCAGCGTATTCCCAGCTCTGATGAGGCCAAGTCGCCAGCTTTGTCTTTCGCTGTCTCCCGTTCTCACGTCGGATGAGGGTGAGTCCGATGAGATCTGGGAAGGTTTCTGCGATCCGATCGATCAACGTTAGAGAACCCTGTTCGATGCCTTCGAGAACGAGGACCTCCAGCGGGGCGGTTGAGATGGACTCGAGTAGAATGTAGATCTGATCCTGAGGGATAGGAAAATCGGTTCGTAACTTGAGATGGGTCAATGTACAGGGATTGAGGGTGCGAACTCGGATCGTCATGAAGCAATCGATCAACATGGGGACCTGCTCCCGGAAGACGTTGATATTGAGCCTTCGAAGGCCCTGGAAGCAATGGAAGCCTTTCTGCATGACGTTGTGTACTGGGAGACAGGCTACTTCATCATCCAGTTCGTGATTGAAGGTCAAGAGGTTGGGGAAAAGAAGTAGTATGAACCACACTCCTTGCCCTTCTGCTTCCCGCGAGAGCGTCTGTTCTTCCGTGTACCGACTATCCATCCACCGAAGGTTAAGCACCTGGGAAGATGAAGGTATTCGGTCGTGCAGAACATCATGTTCTACAGACTCATCTTGTATACGGGCAAGGTGAAGCACCACAGTGCGGAGAGTTGTTAGTAGCGACATTGTCCGAAGCCAGGCGCTTGTAATTGCACACTTATGTATGCGCAGGGAAGTGAGGTTCTGGCAGGTTGCGAGCAGAGTATTGAAAGAGCTATTGATGGGGCCGTAGAGCGTAGCGTCGTGCAAGAAATGACGGAGAACAGGAATAACGGAGGCCTCCAGGCTCCAGCTGTCGCTGATGGTGAGGTCTTGAATGGCATCAGTCAAGTCGGGCCGCGAGATGAGGAAACCAACTAAGCGAATGAGCTTCATCGACTCCTGCTTGGCTATCTGATGTAGACCTTCTTGCTGGATCTCTCTTTCGCCGAATATCTCGCGTAGCTGCCTGTAATGGGGAAAGTGCAGCTTTACGGTCCGTGTCTAGAGGGAATACAGAATACAGAATCAAACTACTGCTCGGTGGTCAAAGGTATGAGCTTACATGGTAAAGGTATGGGCCGCCGACTTCCTTCATGAGCATGCAGGTAGAAGCCAAGAGCCTGGCTTGACGAAGGTTCGTAAGTGAGAAGATATTATTGAGCACCTCCGGCGGTAGGTCTGTTATACAAAGCTCTTGGAGTTTCGGTGAGCCACTGGCTTCTTTTTTCGCCTTTTCAACTCGAACTTTGATCGATAGTGTAACAGCTACATGAGCATTTAAGTCTCGATGAGAAGATATACACACGTACTGATGTGTTCCTCCAAGCAACGAAAACTCGCCATCCTGGGAAGCTTCCACTTCATTCTACACTCCTGCCAAAGAGCTTTATCGGTCATGGTGTATCGCAGAAACGTCCTGAGCCGACCACGCCAATCTCTATCCTCACACTCTTCTACTTTGACAGTCTTGTTGACGAGGTTTAGATCTTCCGTGAGCTGTTCGTACATGGTAGTCAACTCGTTATATCTCTGCTAACACCTTCTCGTCAGTGATTGCCCCTGCAATCGGTCAACTGAGTACGTGCAAGCAAATGTCGACCCGTTAGATCCAAGTCACCCTGTTCAGTGGATTATTGTTATCGGCTACAGACGATTAGACTGTGCACTCACGTTGAAGAACCCCTCCAATGATTTGAAAAATCGTTTAACATGCCATATACGATAGGAATCCAGGTCGTCTTCCTCCCATGGCGGCTCGTCTGCACACAAAGTGACTTCAACAGGTCGCTCATGGAGCTTGCGTTTCTGCTCTGTTGGTAGAATCCTATATAGTTTCTTGACAGCCTCATTCTCTTCGTCTTCATAGAGCCTCAGGTATGGTTTGCTGTAGCCATGAAAATAATCTTCATCCTCTTTCTCCATGAGGGGACTTCGCACTGTGAGTAATCGGCGGATGAAGGAAAGATGAAAGATGATAAATTGACCAACTCCGCTATAATACATAGCTTAGGTAAACTACTGTAAAATACAGAGATTTAATAGAGTGTATTTGTAGCTGTCTATACAGACTTTTTCTGGACAAAAACAATTCAAAAATTCACCGAAACGGACAAGGTGGAGCTTGGTATTCAAAATTTTACAAATATTTGAATTTACACGACGCATGTATCATAAAGCATTCCGAATTCGAGGAACGAGAATTAGGCTTTTTCCGTCCTGGAAAAAATTTCTCACCAAAACTCAAGATGTGAGTATTTTCTACCGTATATGGTGCGAAGTGCCGCCCCAAACCGGCGTGCCTTCTAATTTTGGTGCGTTCTTCTCACGCTTCAAGGCTCCTTCCCTTTTTGGATGTCTACCAGGTTCAAACCTGGAACTCTCCCCGATTTGGTCATTATTCACACGCAACCCAAGCCCTTTGCCTGAACACTCATTTGTCCCAGCCTTACATGTCGCACAAATATGATGAATTACTCCATATTATGAAGATTTCAATGGTACTAGGGGACTGTGGTTTCTCAGCACCTTATATTTCTATGTGCAGATGCTGTGGGCTGCGAGGAGCCGGCCGAAGGCCGGGTGACGAGCAGCCCAGAAAAAGCTGGCTGTCATGAAGTGCCGCTTTTCCCCCTATCTTTTCCTTTCTCAGCGCCTATTCCCCTTTCAGCGCTTACTTGTTTCTTTGACGCCTACCAGACGCCCGTTTCCCCTTCCCACATATTTCCTTCTCACACTATTGTCTTTTACACCTTCTTCACGACCCATTCATTCTATTGTTCTTATCGTCTTCTTTCATCTCCTAGTTACTCATTCCGGACTCGTTATTGTCTTATACTTGACTACTATTATTTCCTTATTGTTTTCTTATTGTCTTTCTTATTCGTTCACGACTCATATCTCAGACCTCTGACTGGGTATATAAGCTAGGTAGTTTACACCTGGTCCCTCATCTTGACCTCTTGTCGTTGGGACCAGGTGAGTAGTTATTTCTGTCTTTCTCTATCTGCAATGTATCTGACTTGTCGTTGGGACCAGCTCCTTTATCTGCCCTTGCTATCTGCTCACTGCCCCCGCCGTCTCTGCTGTCGTTTCCGCTAGTCGACTTCTGCCGCCGTCGTCTCTGTATCCGAAGTCCTTGCGTCTAGCGCTTTAGGACATTAGGTCAAGATCCTTATTGCACTGACAGCCTAACCAGTGGTAGGGT
>JANHQD010001156.1:0-14925 GCA_024721195.1 Marasmius sp. AFHP31
GGGCAAACTGGCGCTTTACAACGAAAAGCCTGGGAGGCTTTGCGGAACCCTGCCCTATACCCCAATATGACGGCGCTGCACATCGAACTAAGGCTCTGGGCTGTCAAGGGCCATGTCGATTTCATTCCTGCGCTCGTGGAGGTGGTTGAAGCGAGGCGAACGAAGGTTAATCCCGCCACCACTCGGCTCACTAGTGTGCGGCTTGAGGCGGGGATCTTGCGGTACGCACAATGTCGTCTTTTTCTTGCCGATTCGCCCGCCTACCAACGCCTCCTCGAGTTGCGGCGGGATGGTCTTCGACTTTCGGGGTCGGCCTTCCCTTCGTGACGCGAAACCAACTCGGATTTGAACTCTGGATGTGAGTCAGACTGGTAAGTGAGCTGGCCATCGTTTCATACACCAGTGGTGGAGGTCTAATTTCTATGGTTTAGGGTATCGCAAGATCGGGGTGGCGCATCAACTCTTGTGTAATTGAGACTTAACTCTGCCTCTGGCTCACGGCGCCCGCCAATTGAATATTGACTATGAAGCTTGATTACTGAGTGACCATGCTCGTGCCAATTTGCTGAAGAGACGCCAAGTTCAGAACCAGCGAACAGTGGTCGAACAAACGAATCACGCAGGACCACAATCAGCGCCCAGCTGTAATGAAGTCCTAAGCGAAGTAACACTGCTGCGCCAATCGGAATTGCGTGAGGCGGTCCGGGTTGGGGTACACGCGACAATCGCCTCATGTCACCTCAATCGCAAGACCAGAATGCTACCTTAAATGATACTTCCTTTCCCCACCAATCCCACTCTGAAGCGGCCAAAGTCAACGCTAAGACTTCAGCTTCAACGCCTCTTATATTTATTCTAGGGCCTTTATCCCTACTGTGAGTCTATCTGCACAATTTATCATTCGTAAAGTCACCCAATGAATACTTGTGACAGGTCGCCATGAGCGATGAAACTACGGAGCGCGGAGCTCACAATTAAGATCAGGTCATCTCACATAACTGCTCAGAGTCCTACCCCGAATTAAACCACCCAGTAACACCCAGTAACACCCAAATCCTCAAATTCACCTATGTCTCTTCTTTCCGACGACATATTGCTCCTGGTTTTCGACTCCCTCTGCGCTCAGTGCGATGAAAATCCCCTCACGAGTCGATCCGCGCCGCTTTGGGCACTCTCACAGACGTGCCAACGATGGAGAGGCGTCACCTTCTCCAATGCCTTGCTATGAAAACGTTTTCGTATCGAAACTTTCTTCAGCTCCTTTCCCAAGGATCCTGTGTCGATGGCGAAAACCTGGCTCGCGAGATCCGAGTCTGTGCCTCTCCGATGCGAATTCTATACAGGGGACCTCGGCGACCGGTCAACTGAGGAGGAAATCCTGGTTTTGCTGGTGAATGAGTGCCATCGGTGGTCCGAGGTGGTCTTTGAAATGGACCGGGTGCATCTGTACCACTTGTTCGCAACGAAAAGGGGATCGTTTCCATTGTTGCGAGAATTAAGGGTCTTAATCTGGCCTGCGTATGAATTCACGGGTGCAGCTCCTCTGCCCTGTTTCGAAGCCCCCAATTTGACCAACGCGTCAAATATGTGTTTCTCTCAGAGTATCACACCAATCACCTTGCCGTGGAACTAACTCACCCATTAAACCTGCACCTATCATCCTGCCAAGCAATGGTTTGACATTGCCGCGAAACTACACAACCTACAATTGATCAAGATTGACGCTGCTTATCTGGATTCGCTGGTATCCTTCCCTCAAGACATTGTGCAGGTGACATTGCCCAACTGGCGCTCACTTGGATGGAGAGGTGGTAGGGTAAGCACTGTTGTCGCCTTCATGGACCACGTTACACTCCCAGCCTTGGAGAATCTCGAGGTTGTGATCGGATTTGACTGGAACACAGACCTGGACGAAGCGGCGGACCTGCTTGTAAAAGCACTCTCCTCCTTACAGCATCGAAGCTCTTCTCAACTCCGAGAGCTAACGATCCACCCCGAAATGATCCTCACCTCCCCAAATTTTACGCAACTCTCGCTTCACACCATCCGTATTCTCCATATTCTATTCGAATACAACGCAACAAACAAAGATATGCAGCGAGAAGCCTTGAAAGCCTTACAAGATAGTACTTTTTTCTCCGGCTTGACGACACTACACATCGAGATAGAGTTCTACTCAGACAACAACCCCGTCGATGGGTACGAATATATTCCTGCCCTTGTGAAGATGTTGGATGCGAGGCGAACAAACGTTGGGAGTGGCACTACTCGGCTGGCCAGCATACGGCTTGACGGGACAGTTCTTCCTTCGGGGCGTCGCAAACCGATTGACATTCCTCAGCCTGCCGATTCCCCTTCCTACCAACACCTTCTGGAGTTACGAAGGGATGGGCTTGAACTCTCGGGTTCTGGTTTTCCGTGGTGACGTGAAACGGAACTTAGATTCGGCAATTCGCGTCCGAACTCTGGTCAAGAGGTGCTGGTTGGTGTGTACCTTTATTAGGTTCAATTGGATCAGGTTTTCTTTATAGTGGCCGCATGCGTTAGGGATGGATGTCTATGGTCGGTTATCGCTGGAGCAGTCGCTGGTAGATCCGCTGATGCCGAAATTTCGATTTTATCTTGGGTAGAGGCTTGCCCTGCGTTTTCTTGTGTGTTTCAGTACCGGGCCGAGTCTTGCGGTGATTGCTAGATTTAGAATCAGATCTAAGGTATTAAAAAATCGGACCTTCCTCGAAGTTAGCAAAAGGGAACACTTGGAATAGTTTCAGACAGTGTCAACTTGGGAATATATTGTACCGTACAGAAGGTCCCTCAGGGACTATGTGACGGTCAACACCCACAAGGGTTGAAACTCATCAAGAATACAGTTTTGACGGGTCTCAAGCAACACAAGGATCTCATACGGCGCAGAACCTGGTCTCGTGTAACCAGACTGACGATATCTACGTGACGACTTCGATGAACCGTACGTTTTGAGTGGCAGCCAGTAGAAAGATGATATCAACGGGCGTCGCCGCCGGACAAACAGGACACGCGCCGCGAGCCAAAGCAAAATGAAGTTTCTGCACAACCCTGTTCCCTGCTTTGTTCACAACTACCGTCACTACTCATCGACTATTAGGGTGCTCAAAGTCAACGACCAGCGCTCAAGGCTCGGCCACGTCAACTCGAAATCCCTTCTAGGGCTCCTGGACAAACCTCCAACTTTGGTGTGAGTCTAATTGCATAATTTAACGTTGGTTGAGCGCACTGAATGGGTGGACAGCGGGCCGCAATGAACGAGGAATCTATGAAGAACAGAATGCATGTGTTGGAGGAGGCTATCGATCGCAACCGCTTGGAATATGAGAAACTCATAGCAGAATACACGTCACTCAAAAATTCACTCTCACCTCTCGCCCTTCTTTCCGACGACATATTGTACCTTGTCTTCGACATATGCGCTCAATTCGACAAGCATACTGTCACGAATCGATCCGCGACGCTTTGGGCGATTTCCCAAACTTGCCGGCGATGGAGAAACGCAGCCTTGGCCAATCCTTCGCTATGGAGATGGTTTTGGATCGACAACATGGAGGAAGACTTTCCCAAGGACCCTATATCGATGGTGAGGACATGGCTTGAGAGGTCTCAATCGGTGCCACTACGATGTGCAGTCTTCGTTGGGGAGTCCTCTGACGAGCCGGAGGACCAGGAGACCGAGGAAACCATCGTGGGATTGCTCATGAACGAATGTCATCGGTTGATTGAACTAGAGCTCAATGTGGACGCTCGAGTAGATCTCTATTACTCGTTTGCAACCAAAAGGTGTTCTTTTCCGTTGCTGCGAAAATTGGAGGTCGTGGCCTGCCCGCCAGAGGATCCCATAGATTCAGTTTCTCCACCGGACTTCCGTTATTCGCTCGAAACTCCTAGCTTGACAAACGCCTCGATCAACACTTACACCTTTGCGGGTTCATACATACGAGCCATTCCGACGATCCCATTACCTTGGCATCAACTCACTCACTACAGTTGCGTTTATTACCCCGACCGGGAATTCTTTGACATCGCCGCAAAACTGCGCAACCTACAGTCTTTGGAGCTTGACGTCGACCAAGACTCCCCCCTCTCTCAAGATATTCCTCATGTGGTACTACCTAACTTACGCTCAGTGAGGCTGAGAGGTGGCGAATTGTATACCGCCATCGCCTTCATGGACCACGTCACACTTCCGATTATTGAAAACCTCGAAGTGAAACTTCATTATCAAGCCATACACTCTGACGAAGCGGCAGACTTATTGTTGCAGGCAGTCGGTTCTCTGCAGCGTCGGAGCTCTTGTCAGCTCCGGGAGTTGGCAGTGCGCCCCAGAGCCATTACCTCCCCGAATTCTCCCCGACTCTCGCTTCCTACCGTCCGTATTCTCCATCTCTCAATTGATGACCAGGAAGACCTTGATCCCGTACAGCTGAAAGCGCTGGAAGTGTTGCATAGTATCGGTCTCTTCCCCGGTCTCACGACGCTGCGCATCGAAGTAGACTGCTGGTCATCCAGTCGTCCCGATTGGATCAGGGACAATTTAATACCTGCTCTCGTGAAGACAGTCGAGGCGAGGCGAACGGAGGCGAGTACCAACACCAACACCACACAGCTCGCCAGTGTGCGGTTTGACTGGATGCTTTATTGGGAGAGCAGACTAAAACCGATTTGTATTCCTCACGATCAACCTGCGTACCGACGCCTTTTGGAGTTGCGGCGAGATGGTCTTGAACTTTCTGGGTCTGCTTTCTCGTTGTGATGACATTTGATCGCAGAACCAAATCTGAGTGTCGGTTTCATTTCGAACCCATGGTTGGTAGGCTGCGTTACTGTCGTCGCAAATAGGAAACTGACAGTCACTTCGGTCAACAGGGGTTGAGGAACGAGTGGCTCGTGGGTCGATCCTGCCAAATCGACGGATCTTGTATAATCGAGATTGCAATACCTGATGAAGACGAGCCTTTTACTCGGCCTCGATTCTTGGCCATCATAGACATTGGGGTTTATCTACCATATCTAACTCACCTATCGGTTTGCACTATCATGTTCTGAACCTAGTCCCCCACTCGCAGTAGAGACCACCTCTGTATGGTTTGACCCCGTCTGTCTCTCGTCCATGGAATTCTCTCCGAACCGGGTGCGAGCAAGATATCTGAAAGGTGGCTACTTCTCGGGTCAGCGCTGGCACTCCGCTATAACAACTCTGCCGCTAAGTCTGATACCGACTCGAGCACAAACGTCGCTTTACAATGTTGGTCTCAGAGCAACCCAGAGAGAACTCGCTCGTCCCTCCGACCAGCCAAACAGTGTCCGTTACAGGCGAGAGGCAATACATCCAACCCACCGTTGCGGACGACTTGTTGGAAGATGGCGACGTAAACCCGATTTATCAAGCCAAATCACGGATCGTAAGTGAGGCCATTCAGGAAATTGGGATGGGACGGTACCAGTTTTACCTCATTTGTTGCACTGGATTCGGATATATAGCGTTCGTTCTTCTCCTTGAATGTTCAATCTTGACGTACTGACCAGGGTCCCAATCATAGTGATAGCTCCTGGGTCGTGAGTTGTACGGCCAAATTTCTCTATTCAGTATTCACACCACACAAAGGCGGTCCCGGGACTCATTCTGGTTCCCCTTCTATCAGAATTCGATTTCGATGCACCGTTTCTGTCGCTCGCCAGAGCTGTAGGGGAAGCGACCGGCGCCATGTTCTGGAGTTTCGGATGTGACTATTGGGGACGACGGTGAGCATACTCCTTCATTCAACATGAGGAAGTCTTAGAAATCGAGCCAGATGGTCGTTTATTCTCACTCTGCTGATCTCCGGAGCATTTGGTGTCGCCGCCGGAGGCTCAAATACCTTTGTCCTGTTGGCTTCGTTGTTGGGTCTCACGACATTCGGGTGCGCAGGCAATTCGGCGACTGACGGAACTATCCTTCTTGGTATGTCAAGTGCCCCCCCTCCCGACAGCACTTGTTAGCGCTTTTGTTGATACGGGATACTTTGTGATCAGAGTTCCTGCCCAGCACTCATCAATACTTACTTTACTTACTCTCCACATGGTGGTCCATCGGCGACTTGTCGGCGACCTTAGTGAGTACCTCTATATTTTGGACTCCTCACGCACCAGCTGCTAATGCGACTTACCCTTGTAGATTGCCTGGCCCTTGATTGCCAATTTCTCATGCTCTACTTCAGGTTGCTCTCGTTCAGCGAACATGGGTTGGCGTTATCTCATGTTCACACTCGGGGGAATCCAGCTCCTGATGTGGGTCATACGGGCATTTGTTTTCAAGTTCCTCGAAAGTCCTCGGTATTTGGTGGGCATCGGAAAGGATCTCGAGGCGGTCAAAGTTATTCACGAGGTTGCAAGCTTCAATAAAACCAACGCAACTTTGACCCTCGGGCGACTAGATCTGGCTGGAAAAGAACTGGAAGGGGTCGAACAAGGATCATCGAGGCCGAAGGGTGTTTTGTGCATCCTAAGGCGAGGTCGGGACAATGTTCGGGCTCTGTTCAAAACGAGGAAGATGGGGCTCACAACTACGATCTTAATTGTTGTACGGAGCATATTGCACCTTGCGTTGACTCTTTACAACAGCTTCATGCCGTACATGTGCGCATTACACCTTGCTCTCAATCGTGTGCTTGGCGTCTCACGGGTTGCTTCAGACTTCGCTTGCGCGGAGTGCAGTTTCAAGACGCCTCCGTGTCAGTCACCTACAGAAATGTACGTATATCTACTCCTGAGATGAGTATTGAGCAGTAGGGCACTAATCATTCCAAATAGCTGTGTATTATCTCTGCAGCCGGATTACTCAGCCCCATCTTAGTGACCTGGATGGTTGAGAGAAGAACAATGGGTCGTAAAGGCACCCTAGCTGTAGCCGCAGGTCAGTAAAACTCCCGATTCGACAGGCTGAGCGCACTTTTACTGAACATCTCCTGCTATATAGTTCTCACAGGTGTTTTCCTCCTCGCAAGTACGACATCGCGCACCTCAAATGCTCTTCTAGGGTGGAACTGTGCTTACTCGTTTACCGTCAATGTCAGTTCGACCTCCCGGATATGCAGCGTCGTAACTCACCGATTTCTCAGATGGTGACTACCGTGTTATTCTCAATATCCACTGAGACTTTCCCAGCGGTATACCGGGGGACTGGAAATAGTGTGGTGGGAGGCGCTTCGAGTGTCTCCACTATACTGGTGCGTCATGTTTGAAATGCTCAATTACTGGAATAAACATAAGTGTTAGGCGCCAATCATCGCTCTCTATGCAGATATCCGGACGGCCGTGCCAGTCTACATTGCTGGAGGGTTGTTCATTTTCGCCGGGGCTTTCACACTGCTGTTGCCTTACGAGCCGAGGGGAAAGACATCAAACTGAACGGCTGGGTGACAGGTCGGAAGGAGAGTATAGTGCTCAATGTGTAGACAAAGGAAGGACGGGGTCTTCATCCATTCAACGGCTCGCGCGTTTCTTTCGCTCTTTCGCTGATCTCATAAATAAGGTTTGACGTTGCTAGCGAATCGAGTTAGAAGGTTCGACTCGAGTGAAATCCTGATGTATTTGAGAACGCCTGAGGTGAAGGCTACCTCCGGCTCTTCGCCGATAGGCTTGCCATTCTGGCGGTGACGATTTGAATGATCGAAATAGACGCTTTAGTCGGATATACTGACATTGACACTGTTCCTTTCGAAAGATTTACTACCGGTAGCAGCGTCGGCGCTCAGTCGCCTATCTCCGTTAACTTCACTGTAAGAAGGTCTGCTGATAGGCTGTCTCCATCTGAAGCCAAGACTATACCGTCGACTTCCTTGAGGTAGTCAAAAAGACCAGATGATTGTGCCACTTTGCAACTTGCCGCCGCGTGAAGAGCTAAAAGTCTTGAGCACGACAAATCTAACTCAGGACACTGTCCTGAAGTAAAGAGTTTTTGGTAATTTCCATTGCTTCAAGTGATGGGGGAGAATCCACCAATTGCCGTGATTTGCATCTGGAATCCTGAGTCTGTATGAATTCGGAGTATCCTCCTGTCATCACGCAACTTGGTAAGTACTGGAGGTCTCGAGACCGGAAAAACAAAAAGCAAGACAGCCACTTACTACCGGTTTGAGCCACATACTCTGGTTGTCGATGGACCGGCGAAAGGACTTGTTCACAGTCAACAAATTTTTGAGGCAATGTCGTTTTTGACCATCGAGTTCCTCCATGAGCCCAGGATACCCAAACTGCTCAAAGATTTCAAACGTCTGTGGCTAAAGTCACGTATGTTAGTGTGTAGAACACAACGATCCCTTCAATCTACAAAGATTCGCCACATACCTGGGTGAGGGCAGGTATGATATGATGTACAGTTGTGACGCCGATAAATTGGTTTTTTTCCTCCTCGTGGAAAGGAAATATCTCCGGCTCGTGCGTGTGCGCATGTTGGTCAATAGATCTCGAGAAGATACACCTCCGCCCGTATCTTATCAGCGCGAGTTAGTACCAAGCGTCCGAACCTTCAAGATTGACGTACTGCCACTCTGGCCTGATGATGATCTTTCGGGCGAGCCAACAACTTTGCTCTTACGTCCTTAAGGTCCTGAAGCGACTCGTACTCATCCGGAGCCCACTGTGATGGAGAGGAAGCCTGACAGGAGGTCTCGACGTTTCTGACTTAGAGGATATTAGAAATCGCTTATCCGGCCAGAGCATCACAGTCGCAGGCTTACAAGGTCTCACAAACCACTTACCATGATACGCCCCAAGAGACACAAGCCTTTCGATCTTGCACACTCGATGACACCTTGAGCGACGTGTCTTATGGCTGCATCAGTAGGTCCTTCCCGTATCAGGTACCCAAGAATCCGGATGTTGATGAGCTGCTTCCTTTCTACAAGAGCCTGGATACGGTCTTCTTGGCGCGTCGTAAGGTTTTCTGCGAGATATAGACAGTCTTGATATGATTGCAGAGCGAGAGGCGTCGGATTCGGATGGTTGAGGATTTGCGGTACTTTGCTCATCGTAGTTGGGGAGAATGAGAAAGGCGCGCGTGACGTAATAGCCTCGCGCCGTACGGGGCCGGGGCGGGCCGCGCAGCACGGTTACCCCACGGTAGCCTGAATCTCACGATACTCGGTTGGGGCTTGTGCTTGAGCTTGATCTCTCTCTTTGAACTCGCATGCACTCATTTCGCATCTGGGTACGTCAAGTGTGTGCTCGTCATGCTAATTGTGGCTATATATTGTCTAAACTAGCAGTTGTGCTTACCATCTATTCTCTCTATGCATAAAGGGATGGGTGGTTAGTGCGAAAACTGAGAAAGGTAGGGAAGGCCATCAGGAGAAATCTACAAGTGAGGAGGTCGCATCTCATCCCTACGACCTTGAAGCTGCTGAACTTGGGGCCTATCGGGCACTTCTGACCATCTCCATCCATGCCGGCCATACACCGACTTGCGAACCCTTCTGAAGAACTGGTGTGCTTTTGAGGAGAATGGGATTGATTTGTAGGGAACGCCCACACACAAAAAGAGGGAAAAGAGCCCGCTCACCTCACTCGTCTCGCAGGTCTTTTCACTAATTGAACATTATACTGCTGGGATTTCCATTCGACAAGTGCAAGTGAACATTCACTGTGATACAAATATTCATACTTACGTCTTGCAATATCTCCGACTCGGCGACGTGAGTCGCGTCACTGAGATGAAGATAAAGGGTCAGGTATTAGCGCTTGACGCATCAGAGATGCTCTTCAACACGATCACTACAGTGGCTATCTCAAGAGGGTACTTTGAACCCTCGCGCTGTACTAGTCGTGACAGACGAAACGGTGCTTTTATTCGTTTCACATGCTTATGGGGACTCCACCTCACTTGCTGGGGTATCCTCATGAAACACGTTGTATTTGCGTGCCAAAGTCGGTATCTGAGTCATTCCCTCAATCAATATGAAGAATATGAAGACCACTGACATTTCCGAACGGCCTGGGGTGACAGGATCGAAAGTAATATGATATAATATTCGATATGAAAGGCGCCCTCACGACCTTTGCCTGCAGGTTGGACCCCTTGAAGCTGTTTGCAAGAGACCTGGTAGGCGTGCTTGTCGGACCTGTGATTACAGGACATTTCAATTATTCTGGTCAGACCATTCGACCCCTCATGAGTACGGAGCAATCGCTGTACTAACAGTCGCTCCGACGAAGTCGTGACTGGCAGTGCCTCGTAGAGTGAGCAGTAAACGGAGTTGTGTTGTCAATACAATCAATACTAGTATTTGACACTCAGTCTAACGCGAAACCGTGTATAGGCACCGAATCGTCTTCTACCCGATCTAACTTGGCTGATCTGATTACATGGTAAGAAGACCTGGAGTACGTCGGTGTGAACGCGTTGTCAGGTTCTTGAAATTCACGGACGCACTTATGACCTGAGGCTATCGAGTGCTAATTTTTAGTAAAGCACGTATCAAATCCAAGTAACGTCTCCAGTCCATGGTCGTGCCTCCGAGTATTTCGTTTGCGTGAAACACCGCACACAAGAACGTCAAGAAAAGTCTCAGCCTTTACATAGATATCAGCCTTGGCTGGGTCCTCCGATGTTCGAGATAGTGCGGGGATGTCGTAGTATTGGCTGAGAGAATAATTCTTATCGATATCAGCAATCCGGCCGCCCGTCACTGGTCAGGAACCCAACATGTGCGGGATGTATGGAGTCCTAACTAATAGTGGGCGGTAGTAGAACGTTTTGTTGATCCATTGAAAGAGTAGTGTTAGCTACAGCCCATTGGCCATGACAATCGTGGGCAAAGGAGTAGGCCAAGCGCCGGAAGTTGAAGTTATCGGCGCCGGGTCTTGCCGGTCAATTTCTCCGCAAAAAGATCTGAACCTACATCCGCACCCCCCATCATCGTGTCCATATGTCCATTATCACCTCCCAATTTCCGGGCCCCATTCCACCTGCTATTTTTTTGAAGAGATCAACGATTCTTTGATCTTCTATCTTGGTCAATTCAGCTTGATATGGTTTCCTCAGTATTGGACGCACTATGACAATATTGCTCTAAATGAGGGTCACCCAGTCTCTCGGAAATCTTGCCACCGCAGACGCCATAGCCTCGAAAATGAAATTGAAAGCATTTGCTGTAACTATGGAAAGGTGTGCTCGATTTAAATGGCTTCGAAGTTCGCAGTCTCTGACGTGTTATTTACAGAGAGTTTGCAGTAACGGGTGTCGGAGTCGCGGCAATCGTGATAAACCCATGAAGACGCGAGCGGCGACCATGAAGGGGCCTGATGTTGGAGGTGCAGGAGCTCAACAGGGCCGTGGACGTGCCTCTCGGCCCTTGTTTCTTTTGAGGTACTTACTTGATTCTGTACTCAATAGGATAGGCGACTCATTAGCCCGTGTCTCATCTCTTCGGTGAGTGTTGCTTGTGCCGTTTTTTTCAGTCTATCTGATGGGTGGAAGTCACTTTCGCAGTCTACTGATGAAGCTGTCGGGATCTCTCCACCATCATACCTCTGACTCTATTAATTTCTCCCTTCCCGCTGATGTTATCAATCGATTCTCGCAGGCACCGTATCAACCGACGCAGCTCACAAGCTGAATTGCACAAGGATTCAATCGCTCCTGGCTTCTACTTACCGTTACTGGACGCGACGCATTGTTTCGCATTTGAATTGTAAACCGACGCTCTCCGAGCACGGAGTCACTCCTGTCGATTGTCTAGCCGCAAGATCCAACTGGTTACTCGTGTCGTTGACCGTCCTGGTACATACACGAATGTGCTGGTACTAGTAGGAAAGCTGTCGAGTTAACGGCCGTTGCATGCAAAAGGGAGTCCTTCTGTTCTTTCGCGGAATTTTCAAGGTTCCACCCAGCACCCTCTGCTCGTCGAGGTTCCCTTCCTCATCACAGGCTCGGCTACTGCACACCGAAAAATTCTCGATCCTTAACAGTGCTATATAATTTGTTGGATAGCCCGTCGTGAGTGTCACTTCTTCCCTGGGAATGAGGTTGATCTATGTCAAGCTCGACCGCGAAGCCCAGCGTATCTTTTTTTTTCTGGTGGGCCCTGTACTGTCACGGAAGAGAAAAAATTAATGGATCCGTCAATCTCTGGTTTCATGCCCGTAACACGCTGCGAGTTGCTATCTACAACGGTGTTCCTACGGGACAGAGCTTTCGTGGCGCGCCCAGGCATCATAGCCTCCTTTTACTGACGGAATGGCGAAGAATCGAGACCCGGCATCAGTACGGGCGAAATGATTTTTACCTCCTAGCTATGCATGGTATCTAAAGATCAGATCCAGCTAGATCTCGGGAAACCTCTCCACACTGTATAAAAACCTTGCACAACTGCCTTTATTCGATGTGACGACTTCCCTCGCAAACTGCCGACCCAAGTCGTTTCTTTGGCCAATGATGTCCACCGACATTGAAAAGAGCGCCGGCAGCAAGTTCGCGCCGACCGACTCATCAGCCAACTCGATCTCCGGGGACGACAAGATTGTGAAGGTCGTCGAAGCGGGGTCGGACAGCACGCTGAACATTCAAAGTCTACCAGCGGCTCTTCCCCCAAAGAAGGGGTACTCTAGTCTGACAAGATGGCTTGATCGTACGTTTACCGATTACCCGTCACGTTCACCTCGCGAAACCTGACTTTTCATTTGTGATGTAGTCGTCTTCTTTTCATACTACCGAAAGACCTTCTCCATCATCTTCGTTGCCAACCTCATCACCTTTATTATCCTCGTGGTTCGAAACAACGGCACCCCCAAAACCCCGGACGTTGGCAGCGCTGCGTCAGCCAACCTGATGGTGTGCCTGCTCTTCCGTCAGGAGAACTTTGTCAATTTGGTCTACGAGATCGCCGTCGCATGCCCTCACAGTGCACCCCTATGGCTACGCCGTCGACTCGCCAAGGTCTTTCATTACGGAGGAGCTCACAGCGGTGCAGGCGTTGCCGCCGTCGTGTGGTACATCCTGTACACTGCTCTAACAACCAGAGACTACATCGCACATCCGAATGGCCCGTCACTTGCCAACCTCATCACATCCTACGTCCTCGTTACGATGTTTTGCTTGATGCTTGCCGCGGCCTACCCCCGTTTCCGTGTCCTGTATCACGACTATTTCGAAGCTATGCATCGCTATTCCGGATGGGTGGCCCTATGCACATTCTGGGTTCACACGATCTTCGCCGCCGAAGAATACAGAGTTTTACAAGACGAGGTCGTCCCCATCGGTCTTTACCTCATCCGAACACCCAACTTTTGGACCTTGTGTATTTCCACCAGCTGCACCATCCTCTCCTGGGGACGTCTCCGTCGGCACGAAGTCCACCCCGAAGTCCTCTCCAATCACGCCATCCGTCTCCACTTCAAATATCGAAACATGAAACCATTTTACGGTCTCAAAGTGTCGACAAACCCACTCGTCGAATGGCACGCATTCGCCACTATCCCCGACGAGGACGAGCACGGGAAACCTGATGGTTTTTCTCTGTTGGTCTCCAACGCAGGAGATTGGACGAAGGAGACCATCACGAATCCACCCAAGAAGCTGTGGGTTCGTGGATATCCGCTCCACGGGTTGCTGTATACTTCGAAACTGTTCAAAAATATTGTCGTGGTGGCTACTGGTTCCGGGATCGGACCTACGCTTTCTCTGTTTTACGCTGATGTCACGCCTCGTCGCGTTTTTTGGTCTGCACCTGCGCCTGAGACGACGTTTGGCGAAGGGGTGATTAAAACTGTGAGAAAGGCCGATCGGGACGCGAGGATTTGGGATACCAGGAAGGAGGGGAAGCCAGATATGGTGTTGGAGACGTATAAGCTAGTTCAAGAGTCGGGCGCTGAGGCTGTTTTCATTATATCTAACCCCAAACTGACTAGGAAGGTCGTGTTTGGGATGGAAAGTCGTGGTATCGCTGCATATGGCGCGATCTTCGATTCGTGATTGGGACATGTATTAGGTTTTTCTAGGACTTGCGATTGTTCTCTTGTATCCTCTGTTCATCCGTTATTTATAGTCTTATGGTAAAAAGGGATCCTCGTGTTATAATAAGTAGCTTAAGCCTTGTATGTGTAACTCTAGATGCCATCACGAATACACCACGACTACCGTCCTGGCCGATCTATACAACATGCACAGAGAGAAGTCTTTACAGAAACAGTTACATATGCACATGCCACAGGCGCGTCATAGTCCCAAGCTGATGTATTGGGACACTACTCGACGGGGTAAAAAAAAGGCGTCGAGTACATGTGCCATAAATAAAGGCCTGCTTAGATGTATGGAGGCCCAAGCGCTAGGTCAAACACAGAATCAGCTGGGTACTTCTGCGTAGCCGTGATGACCGAAGACGAACCTTTCCTGAACACGCCGAGCGTGAATTCTACCACCAATAGCAACACCCCACCTCCGGGTGCGAGTCGCAGGACCTTAGGGACAAAGCCTTTGTACAGTGCGGCAGCGCCTTCTTCTCTGAAGATGGTGACCAAGGCGGGGTAAGTCCAGTTGTACTTTGGCTTAACGCCAGGGACGTGGATCGTTCCTTGGATGCGAGATTTCACGACCTGGAGAAATATGTGTCTCGTTGAGTACAAGCATATTTAGAAGCGGCATTCACTGTGACGAGTTTCAACTCACGTCGAATCTGCGATGACGGAACCGTTAGCAGGTGGTAAGATCTCGGAAAGCGTGAAGTTAGACGTACGGAGTGTTCAATACAGTACCAGCAAAACCACCAACAGCACCCGAGATAAAGTTGTTCATAAGCTGACTTTGAGGAGTCTATTGATGTGACATTAGCCTCTGCGTGCATTCGGTAGGTGAAATGGTCGTACTTCGGCTTTGGGGAGCATGGCCCTGACCTGGAAAATGCACCCGAAGTAACCTCCGTT
>JANHQD010001157.1:0-17899 GCA_024721195.1 Marasmius sp. AFHP31
GGATCCCAGGACTCTGGTAAAGATAAAAGAAGAGTGGAATTGAATTCCTCATCAGTCATCCCGTGATCGAGGTTCAAAAGGTCGAATGAGTATTCCTGAAGTTTATCGATGTGTTTCTGCATGTCGTCACCGTCGGAGTACTGTAGTTTGGCCATGTTTCGTTTAATCATGACTGGTCCCAAGGCGCCGTGTGGCTGGAAGTAGGTGGCAATGGTGGAGAGTAGGTCCTTCGATGTTTTGGCAGGTGCAAAGCGTTTGACTAAGTCGTTGGATAGCCGGAATCTGATGGCCCTGAGTGCTTTTCGGTCCTTCTGATCCCAATCTAAGATTGCAGTGCTTTCAGTTTCTCTCCGCTTCTCGAAGTCATCCTGAGATTCTCCCCGTTCCTTAATTGGTGGACCAGGTCGGGGAGTTTTGCCAGTGGCGATTTCCAAGACTTTGAGCTCGTCGAGGACGTCGGTGATCTTTATGAGCCAGCCTGGGTAACGTTCCTTGGAGTCGAGGGCTTCAATGACAATTTTGTCGAAGGTAGTAGTCATGATGAGAGTAGAGTGGTGATTTGGAGTGAATAGAGTTATGTGAGAGAGTTACGAGAAGAGTCGAGTAGATGTGATGCGACAGAAGTTTGCTGCTACCAAGTCGCGAGTAACGGTGTAGAGTGTCGAGTATACCGGAAGAGCGGAGTTGACGAGTGCTTAAGGAGTTGTCGGAGCTAGGGCTCAACGAAGAGAGAAAAGAGTAGAATATGATGATTATACACAGAGCTAGAGAGACAGCTTATATAGTGTAGAACTAGCTACGGAGTCCAGATATCTAATCTGTAAGTAGGTATGACGAGAGGAAAGATAGTGGCATAGGGTTAATACAAGTGGATATTACATACTGTGCATGATGTATATATAACTGTGCATGACGGTAGGTAGATCGGAGGTCAAGGGTTATGGAGCACAATAGGTCCAAGGGTTGTGAGGTCATAAGGCGTGGTAAACGTACACTTCAACTATAAAGAACGTTTCCAAAGATCTTTGACCATTCGCTGTAGGCGACCCAGGGGTTCCCTTCAATGCCAGCGATGTCTCGGAGGTTGCCGACGAGAGGAAGTCCCTTTGGACCGGGAGGGAATCGATGACTGTCGAGGCGCTTGCTACGCAGTCGACATATCACAAGAAAGATGAGCACAGATGCCAGCGAGAAGCCAATGGATGACTGCATGGGGAGTGGGGCCAGAAGAGACAGTGAGTCTGGGTATATGTTGTTGAGGCGAGTACTTCGTGGGTCCAGCCACCTTTGTTCTTACTTACTAAACGAAGATATGTCAGCAACTATATACGGTGGCTTGCCAGAGTTTCTCACGGCAAGCCACCACAAAAACTTTCGTTTCGTATCGGGACACCTCAGTTGACATTACCATCAACTGAGGTGAGCCTACTCTTTGTTTTTCGCACTATACATTACTTATAATTCCTTTGTTATATCAGCATTACTCTAACAGGTACTACGCACAATACAGTTGACATTACCATCAACTGAGCATTACTCTAACAGATTATGAGACCTGTCGTTCACACGACTGAGCAAGAGAAATTTTCCAGAGAGCTCCCAAGAATCGCACTACCCACCAAGAATGTCTTCGATCACACCCAACGCCGTACCGATCTTCTCTGAAGAGAAGAAGCTCACTGGTCGCAAAAATTGGATCTCATTCAAGCGCGAGGTTTTACTACAAGTTGGAGCGAAAGCTATGACCGGATACTTGTCTGGCGAGATCAATCGACCAACCCCGTTCACTCCACCATCGCCCCCAGTCGTTGCAATCACCAGCCCCGGAGGGACCAACCAAACAGCTCAGCCGCAGGCCGCCGCCCAACAACCACCACAGCAGACACCCCAACCACCAGTCGCTGCTACACCTGTCGTCACCCCATTCTACTCTAACACACCATCTCTCGAAGAGTGGACGGCACGAGACCGCTACGTCGCCAGCATTATAGTATCGAACACCGTGGACCCCGTTGGGATCGGGATTGACGAAACCAAGTGGGCGTACCGAATTTGGTATTCCCTGTGCAAGGAGTTCGATCAGAAGTCTGAGCAACTTATATCGATCCACGAGAAGCGGTTACGTACCCAGAAAATGGAGGACGAAAGCGACTTCGAGGGTCATGTGAAGACCATGCGCAATCTGGTCAAAGCGGCGAGGGATGTGGGTGCAGTCCTCTCGGATGCCCAGTTTAGGTCGATCTTCCTCGACTCTTTCCCGCCGAGCTGGGACGATATCACCGTTAACGTCCCTGGAGTATCGAGCGAGGACGCTATCAACCATCTCGAGGCGATCTGGGTGAAAAGAGAGGATCGCAGGATCGAGAGGCAGACGGAAGAAGCGAAAGTCAAAGCGTTGGCGGCCCGATCTCAACCACCAAAGCCGGCAGTTACGTGCAGCAACTGTGGCAAAAAGGGCCACACCAAAGAGAGGTGCTGGTCGAAGGGTGGTGGCTTAGAAGGGAAGGCGCCAGAGGGTTGGCGATACAAAAAGGGGTTAGACCCTAACCAACCTAACAACACGGCCAGTGCATCCACGAGCGCTTCAGCAAACTCATCCACTAGTCTCCCCGCAACGGCGAACTCTACGCAAGTCTCGACCCCGGCCGAAACGTATGCGTTCAATGCCACGACCGGTGCGTCTACTCTCCCTGTTCCCCAAGTACCCCCTCTTGACGCTTATGACCCCAGAAATGAGCTTCTACACCCTTCCCTTCTAGAGGAAGAAGATGGTCATGAGGGAGGGGATCAGGAGAGTAGTAGTGACGTACACGTACCCGATCCAGTAATCGTATCAAAAGCAGAATGCCACATGTGTTTCAGTCGAACACAGTCCACGCTTGTTAACGCCACTCGATCCCTGATGGATTCAGGAGCGTCAGACCACTGCTGGAGAGAGAGAAGCGCGTTTAGAACGTACCAGCACATACGAGGCAAAGGTCAAACCGCCCAGTCGGGGGCTGTAGGTGAATTCCCTATTCCAGGCATCGGTGAAGTTCCTCTATGGTCGAAAAACGGGAACCACGCAATACACCTTTCCAACGTGCGACACACTCCGACATTCGACAACAACCTCCTATCAATGCCGACACTCGATCTTGAAGGATATCAAGGAGAGTGGGGGAACGGAAAGATAACCGTTCGTTCACCTACAATGAAGGAAGTTGTGATGTCAGCTACGTTGCGAGGGAAGATGTACGAACTGGACGTACACGACAGTTCGAGAACGGTTGCGGATTACTCCCGGTCCCTGGATAGACCAGTCGGCATCATGACTTGGCATCGCAGATTTGGCCATAACGGGACAAGACGTATTCTTCGACTTGCGAATCGACGATTGGTGGATGGTCTAAATATCACATCCAAGGAAACTATAGGGATGTGTGAGGACTGTCTGTACGGAAAGGCAACACGCAGACCATTCGACGAGAAAGTCACTCACGAAACGCAGGTCCTCGAGCGTGTTCATGTCGATCTGTGGGGACCGGCGAGGACAGAGAGCATTGGCAGGAAATTGTACTTGATGTTGTGCACTGATGGAAGGTCGTCGTACCGAGTTCCATACTTCTTGCGGGGGAAGGAGAAGGAAACAACCTTGGAGGCCTTTCATGCGTACCGAGTGATGGCGGAGAAGCAGACTGGAAAGCAGTTGAAAGTGTTGCGAATAGATGGAGGTGGCGAGCTGGACAACAGTCTGATGGAGAAATATTGTCGGGACAATGGCATCGAGATAGAGAGAGTTATCCCCTACTCGTCGTCGTCGAATGGGATGGCGGAACGGGCGAATAGGACGGTGATCGAAGGAACCAGGACCATGCTCGAGGATGCTGGACTGCCACGTAACCTATGGGCAGAAATGACCTCTACATTCTGCTACGTGGATAACTTCGTGCCGTCTGAGCGATTCCCAGACGACGTCCCCGCGGAATTGTGGTCGGGAAAGAGGCAAGATGTATCACACTTGCGGCCTGTGGGGTGTGACGCGTGGGCGAAGATCCCGGAGAAGCAGAGGGATGGCAAACTTGCTCGACAGGCGGTGAAAGGAAAGTTCGTTGGATATGTGGGAAGGCGAGGGTATAAGTTGTGGATACCAGAGCAGAGGAAGATGATGGAGTCTCGGGACGTTCGGTTTGAGGAGGGGTTACCTCACCGAACGTTGCCAATTCCCGTGGGAAACGGAGAAGGAGAGACAGCGGACGTAGAGGAGCTAGATCGGGGCTCTCTATATCCACAACCTTCTCCCTCCCCGAACGACCGCATCGATCCTCAGCAGGTGACCAATGACACCCCACGAGAACCGACAGGAGCAGCGAACGACGACCAAATTTCGACGCTAGCACCACGCCCGACATTGCCACAGTCAGCTCGGGGACAGGTCCCTCAAGCGGTACAGCCAGCAGCAGCACCGAGACGTTCAAAAAGGGTCGTCCAACCGTCACGAGCAGTTCTAGACATGCGGGAGTCAGAGGAGAGAGAGAGACTCGCCCGAGACCAGGGCAGTGACTGGGCGACCGACTCAACTCGACCAGCTAGCAACCCAGATCGCGCACATGCTCTAATTGTCCCTTCTCCGTGGGCGTTCGCGGCGAAAGACAGTGCTCACTGGATACCGAGACACTATAACGAGGCTATGAAAAGCCCGGAGCTTTGGGTACCACCGATGAAAGTGGAGTATGAGACGCTGATGGACAAAGATTGTTGGGACTTGGTTGAGTTGCCGAAGGGAGCAAAGGTCGTTGGCGGACGCTGGGTGTACGCTATAAAATGGGATGCGAGGGGGAACATCGTGAAGAGGAAGGCACGTTGGGTCGCGCAGGGGTTCAGTCAGATCGCAGGAGTCGATTACGACAAGACCTACGGGGCGGTTGTGCGGATGGAATCCGTTCGTATGACTATCGCCCTCATAGTCACTCTTGGCCTCGAACCTTTTCAACTCGACTTTAAGGGGGCGTACCTCAACAGTCCCATCGAGCATGATGTATACATGCGCCAACCCGACGGTTTTGCGGTCCCGGGGAAGGAGAAGATGGTCTGCAAGCTCAAGAAAACGCTCTACGGCACCCGGCAAGGCGCGTATAACTGGTACGTCACGCTGTCGAAGACATACAGTGACCTGGGATATTATCAATCTCGGGCTGATCACTGCGTACGTGTCCGGAAGACTGGGTCGGAGTACACCATAACCAACACATACACCGACGACGTTTTCGGTGGTTCATCAACTAGTTCGGGTGGAGCGTCGGCCAAATCAGAGCTTGGGGAACGTTGGGAGACCAGTGAGGTCGAGGGGAGTATGCTACTGGGCGTGGCTGTCGAGAGGAATCCAAACGACGGTAGCATCTCGCTCTCACAAAGAGCGTACTTCGAGAGGATGCTGAAACATTTTGGGCTGTGGGACGAACACCCGAGGGTCACTCCGTTGCCGTCGAGCATCGCTTTACAGGAGGCAGCTAACCCGTTGAGCGAGGAGGATCGAGCGCTTATGTCTGATAAGCCCTACCGCGAGCTTTTGGGGTCTATACAGTGGGGTCAGATCTGCACCAGACCTGACCTCTCGTTCGCTGTGAATCTCCTTGCGAGGTTCCAGAACAATCCCGGACCACCGCATTGGGAGGCGTTGGTGCATGTAGCGCTCTATGTGCGGGGGACCTTGGACTATCGCATAACGTACCAACGAGGAGGGGTGTTGAAGCCCGTTGGCTACGTTGATGCGGACTGGGGAGGATGCAGGACGACACGACGTTCGACGTCAGGCCATGTTTTCTTCATGGCGGGAGCACCGGTAGCGTGGGGTTCCAAGCGACAAGCGTCGGTGGCGCTGTCGACTGTAGAGGCAGAGTATATTGCTCTGGCTAGAGCGAGCCAGCAGGCTGTATGGATGGCATCTTGGCTGGGAGAGGTGGGACTGCCCGTGGACGGACCGATCCGGTTATATGGCGACAATGAAGGCTCCCAGAGTCTCACCGAAAACTCCAAGCATCACGGGCTAGTGAAGCACGTCGACATGCGACACCACCATATACGGGAGAAGGTTGCGAGGGGGAAGGTTGAGGTCGTCGACATCCCGGGAGAGGAGAACGTGGCGGACCTGTTCACTAAGGCGCTCGGGGGAGCACATCATAGGAAGTTTATTTCATTTCTTGGGCTGGACGCCGCGAAGTAGGAGGGGTGTTGAGGCGAGTACTTCGTGGGTCCAGCCACCTTTGTTCTTACTTACTAAACGAAGATATGTCAGCAACTATATACGGTGGCTTGCCAGAGTTTCTCACGGCAAGCCACCACAAAAACTTTCGTTTCGTATCGGGACACCTCAGTTGACATTACCATCAACTGAGGTGAGCCTACTCTTTGTTTTTCGCACTATACATTACTTATAATTCCTTTGTTATATCAGCATTACTCTAACAGGTACTACGCACAATACAGTTGACATTACCATCAACTGAGCATTACTCTAACATATGTTGTGGCGCATAAATACCCAAAAATTTGTGTGCCAGGGGCATTGAGCTCAGAAGGGGACTTTGAATGAAAAAGATCATGGGTGGCATAAGACCGGGGAATCGTCTGCGAACGTATGTCAAGATATGGAAAGAGGGCCCGCCTATTTGCTCCTCCGTATTGTTTCCAACCAATCGATGGGCCTCCCAATATAGCGGAATGAGAAGACTTTGATCAGCGGCGTCTTAGTCCACCGCCACTGTCATCTACTGAGCGGCATAGACTAAGATTTGTTGAACGGACTGGGCATCCTGGGGTATTCGGGGTGGCAAGCGTTCAGATCGTCTCTCCCACTATCTCGAGCGATAGCAACCGTCAGTACGGGGGCCTGTACTATGTGCGAAGAGTGAGCGCTCGCCATCAACTATGATTTCGGGTTAGCTTTTGTGGAACCCTCCTGGTAAGCAAAAGGTCGATGAGGTGAAGGTACGCCAGCATGGTCAAGAAGAATCTCGGCAGGGTGCTCCTGCGAAGTACATCACTGGTCAGTATACCAGCTAGAGCAGTCAGGTAGCTGTGCCACTTACAGTCGTGAGCGAAGGGTCACCGGTCAATGGTCACTAGTTTTCTCACTTGTCTCTCATACCCCGAAATTCTATACTACCATATCAACACCGTACTCATAGTCGCGATGTGTGTGGAATCAGGTCCATATCGCCAGTTCGCGGGGTCGATGCGTTCCGATGAGTTTTTTGCGAGTTTGAATGACATTCGCTTGAAAGCATGGTGGGAGTGCAGAAGGAGGCGCCCAGAATGAAGATTCAGAAAGCAAATCTGCCGGGTTGTGCCGTGTCGCCGCATATCACCCTTCTTGGACCACAATAACAGCGATGACAAAAGAACTATCAAGAACGACCTGAGGCTCTTTGAACAATCGTGCAGCCAAAGCGTTCCTCAGTCGCAACGACGTCAAACTCACACATTCTCTATGTCAAACTGTCTTCAACATCTTGTACGACATTCTCATTACCAAGTCGCCGTATTCGAATACCGATTCTCTACAAAAAGAGGGGCGTACACAAGGACACTTCTGAAACCACCGAATGCTCATCTTCCTCCCAGGTGCCGACTTTCCTGAGTGGTTGAGACAGACTTCTCTGAAACCACCGCATGCCCTCGTGAAGAACACACTCACAACTGTTCGCTGGCTTCATTCTTGACCGACAAGACCTCGACATTCACCGTTTCTCTGCCGATGCAGATTGTTGGAACGCTACCTCCGATGTAGCATCCTCATTTATATTGTTCGGTTTAAGCGACCAGCTGTAAAATCCTCTTCGTTTGCACCACGATGGTATAAGTAAGAAAAGGCATATTGATGTTTCTAAATGATTATGGATTATAGATTGATGAATAATAAATTTTACATCTAGATACACCCCCGTGTTATGATAATGTCGAAATTATGAGAAGAAAAACTGGAACTGAGGCCTCGCGCCCGATTTGTATGCAGCCCCGAAATCACTGCTCAGCGCTGGTCAGCCTCCATCCCAAGCAACTCCCATTGGTCTTGCGCCTCAGCGAACGCCTTTCGAATCATGGAAGCCTTCTTCTCCGACCGCGGAATGAACGCAAGAGGGTAGATTTTAGGTATACTGACGAAACCATCCGTGAAACTCGACTCGTCGTTCATGTCCGGTATATCGTCAGCGCCCGTGACAGGATGTTTCCTGGTCTTGAGGTCAAAGGCCCATAAAATACGAGAAAGGACGATGAACAAGGACGATTCGGCAATGTCGTGACCGGGGCAGAAACGTCTTCCCCAACCAAAAACGTAGCTGCGGAGAACATGAGTTATGAGGAGCAGGTGCTTGAAGCAACTCGACGTACTGCACTCGGTCCTTAAAGTTTGGCCCGCTAGCCCATGTCTTGTGCTCCTCTTCTTTTTGCAGGAATCTCTCTGGGTTGAAAGCAAAAGGATTGGGGTATGTGGTCGGGTCCATGTGGATAGCCCAAACATTTCCAATAACTTGTGAGTTCTTGGGAATCAAGTAACCTTCGTAGTAATCATCTTCATCGGAAGAGTGAGGGATTCCTGGAAGAGGATGTTAAGACCCGACCAGTGGTGATGAGTGAACGTTGACTGACCCATGATGGTGGGAGGCCTCCTCCGCAGTGTCTCCTTGACACAAGCTCTCAAATACGGTAGACTGAACTCGTCATCAAAGTCCGGCATTCGGTTCTCCCCAACCACAGTGTCGATCTCTTCCACCGCCTTCTTCAAGAAATGGGGATGAGCGACCATGAACATCAAAAAATTGAGCATCGTTGTAGCGGAAGTGTCCGAGCCGCCTTCCAAGATCGTCCCAGCGGTGTATGCAAGTAACTTGTCCGTCAGGTGGCCATCCTCACGAACACCTCTACCCGGAGCATCTTGGATACCAGCATCGAGGCGCTGTTTGAGATAGGTCGTAACGTAGTTGGTAACGTGCTCTTTGCCTTGGAGAAGGTCGGTCTTGCACAAGTCGACGAGTTTTCCGTATAGGCCCATCTCCCTGTATATTGTTGAGTATACCATCGCTATCTCGTCAAGGTGAACGTGATGTCATACCAATCGTGTAACTTGCGAGCAGCTTCTCTCCATGGGGCAAAGACGTCGGGCAGTTTTCGTACAATGGGGAAAGCGTCGGCGCTATGGTCTTTTGATTAGCTGCTATCATTAATAGCTTAATAACGGGATGACAAACAGGTATTTCCCGGGTTGTGCTTGTAGAGCGAAGTTTGACATGATTTCGTAGACTTTGTGCCTACAAGGTTGAGAATCAGCGATTACATTCCAATCCAGAAGAGACAAAATGCAACGAACAAGTCCGGATTGTTAATGAATCGATTGACACGAACTCCATAAATCGCGGTCATCGCAACACTAGTCGTCTACAGAGAGGAGGAGATAAACACGAGCGTCAGTAAGGTACCGATAGAACCAATCGATGTGCAGGCGCACTCACGTAGCGACGGGGAATTGAGAACCAATGTGTATCCGGAGCCTCCTCCTCTTTCATACTATTAAACTCTGTCGCGAAACTCCTCTCTCCATGTTCCATCAAATCCCAAAGCACAACGCGAGATTCCAATTCCTGGGTCGGACGCATGCCTTTAACAGTCGTAGAATTGAACACCGTCTGCATGGTTTTCTTCGCCGCCTAAACTCCAGGTCATGAACAACGAGATCGGGATCGCAGGCGATAAGAAAAGAAACGTACCTTCCACTCCTTCTCGTACGGTAACAACACAAACCTCTGCCCATCGCTCATAATATCATGAGCCACATGTGGAGGTGTCCGGCTCGAATACGTCTTGGCTCGATTATCCAAAATCTCGTGTGCAGCTTCCGCAGTGTTCAAAACGACGACGGTCTGTCCACCAAGACGGAGTGAGAATATGGGTCCGTATTCTTTAGCCCATTGTCGAAACTATCGACGAAATGAAAAACGCGTTAGGTTAGCCCTCCCGAGTCTCTGAGCACTGGCGCTCGTACTCACTAGAGGATAAGGCTGCTTCGTAGGCACCTGAAAGAGATTGCCAAAGATCGGTATCCTCGAAGGACCTGGAGGAAGCTGCTTGTCCAGTTGCTTATACTGGTACTGATATACAGCGAGCAGAGATGCGAGGGTTATCCCGATTGCGATTCCGGTCTCGTATCCCATTTTAGCTCTTGAGGGTCCAAGGATGATTCGTTAAGGTTGTATGGCATCGCAGAGACCACTAATTTGCGTTTTATACCTCCTTCCGTACGGTGGTGTAGTTCAAAAAAAGAGCGGATTCAACGCGGCCGTGGTGTCGTATGAGGTTGAGGGGCGGTGAAGGATATGTCGTGTTCAAACACTCCGCGGGTGACGACGTCAAAAAATTGTAGGCTTGGCGCAGCACTGCTCTGACGACAACGGTTTAGGCCGTGAATCAGTAGAGAAAATGACATGGCCATTGATATCACTTCAACTCGGATTGAATTACAGAGATCAAGCAACTTGGACGTATGCTCATATAGCAAGCATACTACCTATCCCGTCCCGGAAGCACGGCCGGTTAGAATATATATAGTGTTGAACGCTGAAAGATCGAGGCCTCGAGAGCCTCATATCTAGTCTAGCAATCGTGACGGACCACTTCCTTATGGCTTCATAGGCGGGTCACCAGTGACTGTCTCCCAATCTGGGCCTTCTCCAACCTCCCAATCACCATGACACGCCCAATCCCAATCCACCTCATCCAACAACTTCTTCTGTGCGCGTACGAACGTCTCTACGGGACATATCCCGCTCTTATCAGCGGGACATCCCTCTATACCGTACAAGGGCGCGACACCGTCGTTGATGATAACCCGAATTTGGGGGTCAGGTTCTGATGTGCAAGATAACACTGAAAACGCGCGTCGATTGCGGTGAATACAGAGAAGAAACCAAAAGAATCGTATTATCCTTACATTGAAATTGGATGTTGGTTGCGAACGGGGCTAACTGCGACACTTTGAACTTCCTCTTCTTTGGGATATGGTCGTATGGTAGAGGTCCGGTCTCCGCAAAATTCGTCAAGTTCAAAGCCGTGATGACTACAGATTCGTGTCAGTTGATATGTCCGTCCTTGGTAATCAAGCTTCAAGACTTACTATTCAACACTACAACCTCATGCGTAGCATCCACATACAGGCTTTGGTTGACTGGGAAGGTTCGAACATCTCCATCAAGTGTATAGTTCATCGAGAACTTGTTCGTCTCTTCTGTAACTTGTCTTCTCTCCAATCGGTGGACCATTTCTTGGATGTAACCCGCTCCTTGGACGCGCGCAACGGGAGAGCCGAAGGCCGAGTCGTACCAGAAAGCCAAATCGAGTCTAGAAAAAGGCGTTTGACATCATCGTCACCTCATAACGAGGACCGAGACCTACGCGTAATCGAACCCATCCCACTCTTCTTCGGTGAAAAGCTCGCAGAACTTGGAGTAACCGATCGCAACGGTCTGTCGGTAAGCGAATCAATTCACCATGTCCGAGGAAGCACATCAATGAAAACAACAAACCTCATATGCACACATCTGTTGCATTGTGTAAATGTCCTCTATGGTCAACTCGTACCCCGATAGGTTCTTCTGGATACGTTTTCTGGCGGAAGCTAGGTACTTGTCGGCCCATCGCTTGACATACCAGGTTGATCGTTGGGAAGCGGAAGTACGACGGGCATTAGGACACCTGGTGCATCAACAGTCAGGCCTAAAGGATTAAAGAGGAGGATCGGAAGCACATACGTATCGTAGGGAGCAAGCGTGTTGTTGAACTGATCCAAAATTAGATACGTGGAAGGGGGGATCATCAGACTAGAAACATACCCCAGTTGCTTCAATGGTTATACTTTGTTGATACTGGCCCTCCAGTGGGAGCCCGAAAAAGCCGACGGCAAAGTTGAGAGCAGAATGGAGCATGCGATGCCTAGACTATGGTGAGACCACATCGCAATTAAAGTAAAGGTGTATACTCACTGAGATTCAGTTCTGAAGACAGGAATGGTGTTTGTGTCGGTAAAATTCTGGAGTAAGAGACCATATTTGAGACGTGTGGATATTCCTAGGTCAACTGCAAATGAAAGGTTTGATGAGCTTTGTAGAAGGGATAATCGGTTTCGTGCGCACATAGCTGTTGTCTCCCGAATGGTGTCAGCACTAAAGGTTTGGATGAGTCAGAATGGTTCGAAAGGTGAGGTGCTTTTGCATACATTCTTCGCCTAGTTTGTATGTCCTGTGAAGAGGTAAGTTTTCGGACGTCAAGAGACCACAACGATAACGCACCACTCGTTCAAGAAATCCAACTTGCCCGACGCGGTCAATTTGCTCGCATGTGCATTCAGTCGACTAGCAAGTGCCGCGGGTCCCCCATATGCAGCTATATAATCGTCAGAACGTGAACAATCGTTCGCAAGACGCCACTCACCCCACGCAGTCGGATATCTCGCACCATGGCGATGCAAGAAGTGGAGTCCCGTAACTCGACAGGTATCAGGAACTTCCGGTCCAGCATTGACTCCGAATGCGCCCTTTTTGTTGCTATACCAAGGAGACAGATTGCCCCATGACTTCAGCAAGTCAAAGTCTTTGTGTTTGCCGTGGCCTTTGAGCGATTCAGGGACCACGAGTTGGGCTGCACCGGTATGGACAGGATAGGTAGGAGCGGTTGCGATGACGGCTGGTTCACCACCGGTAGGTGTCCCACCAGGATAGCCGACGTCTGTGGGGAAGAGTGTGGGGAAAGTATTCGTTGGGGAAGTCGGCGGGAAGTTGTGTACTGTGGTTGACCCGACCCATGGAGGAGCAACCGCCGCTCCAACGACGTCTTCATTAGATAGGGATGTGTCGTATATGCAGCCTCGACCACAGATAGCGTACTGGGCAAGCACGCAAGCTAGAATACCTCCTGCGAAAGCCCCAGCGACATGGAGAAGAGAGAAAGAGCGCCTTGTCAGCCTAGATGACGATGACGAGGAAGGCAGGGTCGATATGGGAAGGTCTTCATCTTGCTCTTGTTTCGCATGCGTAGGCAGAAGAGCCTCGCGTTCGACGTCGGCAGCGACTGGCATGTAGTCGTGGCCACGAGCGTCGGTCATGATGATGGTGGAAGTAAGACGAACAGACAGAGCTGTTCCGAGTAAGGGTGGTCCGTCGATCTTATCTTGGGCAATATTCAATCTTATCTCTAATGATTATCCTCAATCTCAAACCTCCATGAACCCCTTTCAACTCAGATGCAAGTCTCAGTTTTGAACCACATTCCTTCACTTTCACGAACGATGCCACTCTTTCTGTCCTCAGTTGACTCCGTTACGACCGAACCTCTCGACTTGTTTGTCGAAATACACCCCTCTCTGCGTGTCCAGAGACTCACCGTTGCCTACATCATGGCTACTCTCTTCATTGCTGCAATCTCTGCCTTGCTAGCGAAGCACTTTGAGCCACCAGCCGCAGGAATATACACTATCTATCAGATCATGAATATCTTATGCCTTCAAGTTGACCGGATCCCTGACGAAGTCTTGCACTACCTTTGGACTTTCACCATGCCAAGTACGTCTGAATTCTTCTGCATAACACTCCAAACCTAATTGCTACTCATGCACAGTTTCGATATCAGCTACTGCTGTTCTGCCAGGTCTTCGCTCCATGGCCCTTGTCGTCTCAATGAGCGCGGTACATCACGTCGTGTATCCGTTTCTCCTTCGTTTCGTCAAGAACCGACGCGTCTTGCCTCCTGGAAGTTGCTGAAGAAACTCTTTCAGTCCGGAATTACATCTCCTGCCATACCACCCTCCTTTCGCCTATACCCGCATTCGAATACCCTCATGACAATGGACTAGGTGGAACCCCATACATAGATTATCCGTATCACCATCTAAGTAGTTTAGCTTAAGATTCAAGTACTAGTATAACTCCTCGTAATGTCTCAGCAACCCCGCGGTACCGTTCCATCATCTTGATAGTCAACCACGTTCAACCCCAATCCACGGCTCGCAAACGCCTTCCACAAGAGGCACCGATGCGCTCCTCCATACCTATCCTCATCAGCCTGGATGATGGCATCCCGTGCAGCAACAAACGTAGGATTGCACGGCTGGATGGCCATTCCGTCGATAACGAGATGGAGGAAAACCACATTCCCTGCATTCCCAGTGGGATCGGTATGCGCCGTACGCGAAAAGCCGTATTCTTTCACTAGACCAGCGAAGATGTTGTGCAACATATTGGCCCTGCGAGTGAGTGGTTTTCAATCGATGGTAATCACTGAATCGGAAAATGTTGAACATACCAAACCTGTTTCCGAGACAAAGGAAAAGAAAGATTCCGATCAGACAACAATTATTACGGCCACATCAAGTCTTTTACCTCGCCGATCACTACAAAGGAAACAGGATAAGCACTTGCCTTCGCAAAAGACAATCATGGCTTACCATGGGCTTCATTTATGATCGGAATCATAGAATACCTCAACGGGTTGACCTTTGGATCTACCGAGTACGGAAACTCCCTCGCCCCCCGCTCCGCGTCGCCTACAACATATGAAAACATGATACGGTCCTTAACCTCTTCGTCCGTCTGTTGCACCCACCTAACCCCAGGGCCACATTCAGCCAACGAGAACGAAGGAGAAGGGGAAGCAACTCACTCGGCAACAACATCCGACCAGCCCTCCGACAACCCAGCCGCCTCCAAAGTCTCCAAACAAGTCCCAGTCCCACCCCCCGTAAGCCTCCCACTCAACCCATGAGCAAGCTCATGTATCACAACCGAGTTATCGAACACACCATCCCGATCTGGTCCCGCAGCTTTATCCCAGAGAAACATACGACAAACACCGTTCTGACCACTGCAATGACAATCGCGTCATGATTGGGACTAGCCGAATGCATGAAATCAACCAAAACTCACTCCGGAGGCGTTTCAAAACGCGCATTGTTCTTCCCAGACGGATCGTGCACCACAATAACAACCGCATCACCCCCTTCCCCACCCTTCCCAAGATTGTTTGTCTGAAAGTTGAATGCAGACTCTGTGAATCCATATCTGTACATGATATCGTGGAACGTATTTGCCACGTAAAACGCCTGAGTTCGTGCCGCGTCCACATTCCGCGAGTCGAAATCGAAAACGAGTTCGCTGGCGCTTTGCTCCGTCATTTCGATGGCCGATTCGCCATTGGTCCATGTCCCTGCATGGACGTTGTTTCCCCTGCCGTGCGCGTATTGGAATGGAAATCGAAAGAAACTCAACCGACTAGTACTCACTTGGTCGTCGTATAATTCCTCCTCCCATCATTATGCCAGCCCAACGGAGAAGCCTCCAAATCCGCGGGATCCACCACACTCTCGAATCCATCCGCAATCGTGTTCTTCCGGACCGGTATCACTTTGTACTAACGTCGCAAATGAGATGTAGCACCGTACCAAAAGCGCGAACGAAGCATACCGACGCATGGTTGACAAAACTAACAGCAGACACGACCTCCCCAACATGTGCATCCACAAAAGCCTGATACCACGTGTACTCCTCCTCGTTCTGGATCTGAATCGCGTAGGTCAGGGAGACGGTATGATTATCGGGCCGGACGAGGTATTGGATAGACGTTGGATGTCCGTTGTACCTTCCATCCAACGCTTCCTCGGCGTTTTTGATAGCTTTTCGGAGAGGGAACGTTGGTTTCGAAGGTGCGATCGAAGCTACGAGCGAGTGTCATGAGGGTGACGGTATTGAAACATCAACGGAACGTTTCACGTACAAGGTTCAACGAATGAGCACCCGAAAGACGACACTTGACCATTCTTGATCGCGATATTAGCGACAGCGTTCGCGAATGGGATTCCTTCCTACAATAAATCTCTTAGATAACGACCCGTGACCATTAATTGGGAGCCTGCCAACATGTTCTTGCTGCATGTAGACGTGGATTCGACCTTCATGGGAATAACTGGTTCTGTAATGAATGCTGGAGAGTGGGATGTTGAATTCTGCTTGTACGAAGGATTTCACGGCTTCGGGAAGGTCGTTTAGGGAAGCATTAGGGCCGAACGCCAACGATGTTGAGCGTTTGAATGAGCTAGTGCTCGAGGTCTACAAGAGCGTTCCCAAACCGTCAGACCCATATTAGGAACCGATAATCCACTCAACACGCAACACACACCTGGAACGTAGAAGGAGGATGATAACTCTCCAACTGCAACCCCCGCCGTCCTATACTCCTTCTCCGATGAGTGCCATAGGTCGAATGAGGACCTCCATAGACGAAGCTGGCCAGAAAAGTCGTGAAAAAGGCGAACAGAACGACTCGGACTTGGGACAGCCCCATGTCCTGAGCGCAGCTAGCTAAGTCGGTCTGCAGCACGATTTACACACCCCTTGTTATGTGAGAATGACATCGCCTAGAGGCTAGGGCATGCCGCACGGCGTTTCAGACTCGCCACCGAGCGTCATATAATAAGTAAGGGATAGATTGGGCGGTGTGTTGCTGGGGCTATATATAAATGCGGACAACGGGGCGGGGTGGTTGCCTGCAACAGTCCGTTACGGCGAGCCTAGATGAGCCAGTCCCATTCATTAGAGCTTGAGCCTGTCAGAACCTAGAAATGGCCATATACCGCTTGAGCATAAGTATGGGCAAGAAACCGCGAGTACTGAAACTGGAAGCTCGTAGACTGTAGACATACCTCATATGAGTCTGGAGTCCTGTGATGTCTCAAGGACTTGGACTATATCGATCCTGAGTAAAGCAATTCGAGTTGGGCGCCCACAATAGGAAATCTAGATGGAGGTACTTCGGAGGTACTGCCTAGTATCACTAGTACCGGTAGTATACTGATAGGCCTGAGGCCACTGGGGGTTCACAAAACGAAGAGATTCTCTTGAATTCCCTAGCTTTGAGCTTCTTGGGGGTAGTGTAAAATCTTTTTACATGTTCTTATGTTCCATAAAAAGCCGTTTTCGCCGGTGGGGGATTGGTGAGGGGGGATGGTGCTGGATGTCGAGCTTCAACATATCATGTTGAACCTTCGATTGCCGGTTACCCGGAACGCCACCTTCAGCTTCGCCACGTGCTCCCAAACTGCCGCTCAAGTTTGCCATATATGCAAAAATTCCTTAGCTTGCGATGAGCAGTCGGATATACAGTCCAATTCGTTACTTCAACCTAGGTTTGGACAAATGTGAGGAGAGCACAGCGCTACAAACGATACAGGGGTATATGTATGTGATACAGTTTGGTTCCATTTATTGTACAAGTCAAATCGATAAATGTCCTTTCAATGTCGTGTCATGTCTTCCTCTCCTCCCGCTCCCCCATATCTCCCTGACTCAAAATGCGTCCATAACCTTGATCGATCCCGCAGACTCAATACAGAATCTGCCACGGAACCCATCGAAGGAGGTTTGGCCACATTGGCTAGTTGGAATCAACCCCACTATTTTGATGGCCTGCTCCGTCCTCAAGTCAATATCGTAAAGCACAGCGTTGCCGTGGCTGGTAGGGTCACCGCGAACCGATGGTGAGACTGCTATTGCCCTGGCTCGATTGATACCATCGGAGGTGACAACTAGTCCGCTCAAGGCGGCGGATGTCCCAGGTGGTGTGAGGAACCTTAGGAAATGCGGGGTGGTTGTACCATCCGCGTGGAGTGTCAGGTGGAATGGTCGTACAGCAGATGGTACCGTTAACCCATCATGACCCATTCCATGGAAGATGGCAGCGAGGGTCACCCGAAGCGAGGGAGAATCCGTGGGGGATTGTTCATGCGAAAACGCGATGAACCGAGGCTCCGTGAAGTATCTCGGACATTCCCACGCATGAGTTTGGACTAGAAGCTCGTCTGAGGGGTTTGCGGGGAACGTGAAGA
>JANHQD010001158.1:0-35265 GCA_024721195.1 Marasmius sp. AFHP31
TGCCAGTTTTGCTGGTAGACAGCGCCTAAATTCTCGCATGAGAGAATATTGGCGCCGGCGACAGCGAGTTTTTGAATGCCAGGCCAAGCGGAGGTGGGGGAGTGGCGGATGTGAGCAATAATGACCTTTTCAAGTGAGGAATGAACACTGAGTGGTCTGAGATGGTCAGCGAGGCAGGACAGTTTGAAGAATCAGAGAATGGTTTGCTGTGATGCTAGGTTGTGAACCAAGCCGAGTTGAACGAAAGATTTAGATGATCCTGGGAAGTAACCGTAAATGCAAATTAATCCTTCGGCCATGTAATCTGGTAGGTTCTTATCCGCATATGTACGCTCCCCGAGACAAAACAGTTCAAGTTGATCGTAGGGTTGACTCCCTGTTCGATGATATTCAACGTGATGTTCTGAACGGTCTCTTCATCGAGTAGAACCGGAAGGAATGGCGTGATGTCAATCCAATATTGAGTTCCGATGCTGTTTAAAGTCGTGATACATCAAGGATTGTCGAGAACTAGCTCAATAAATATCAGACGCACCACGGAAAGGACAAGTTCAAACTGATAGCAGCCCACTGTCTGACCTCTCTGCAATCTTTCCCTGCCGGTAGACTGTAAGATACAACAGTAGGACTGTCGAAGGATCCGTGACCGAAACTGTGCTTCAAGAACTCGACCCGGGCAAGCAGAGTGGCACGTACATCTCCGTCTGATAGGTGTCGTTGCCGGGAATTTGGCGGCACGAGCTCAACTTGAAGGTTGAGAGGATGGGTTCGATTTTGCTGGCGTGGGTCGAACAAAGATGAACGTCTATACGACGTGCAAGAATGAATTGATAATAGTGTTGAGACCTGTAAGTAAAATTATTGATACTCGAGGTGGTCACGCACCTTATGAGGGCTCTCGTCCTTCTTTCCCTTCCCAGTGTCATCTTCGTTCTCTTCTTTATCTCTGGCCTCCTGGCAGATGAATGTAAGGTCTCGTTTGCTTGTGTGTTGGGACGAGGAAACCACGACGTAGGGAAAGGATTGAGTAGAGTGTTTGGAAAGCATAGATAGATGTATGATAATCGAATAGATTGTTTTTGGAGTGAGCAGCCGTATTTTGGCGACAAGGTTGCAAGGGAGTAAGGCCTTGAGGTGTGATGATGTTCAGCGCCACCAAAACCCCGCGATGTTGAGTGCTCGATGGGCGGTATGATGGGTGTGCCACCCCAACTCCGAGGTGAACGTGGGCGGCCAGTAGCACCAACGCCAACAAATGGAAGGGAGTGTGTCGTCGTTGTCGTGGATGTTGTTGAAAGGCCTGTGGTTGCCGGTGCCAGGAGATTCTCTGTAGGGAGAATCGCAGTCCGCGGAGATGCAAGGCATTTCTGGGTTAGGGCTAAACTGCCTGCCGCGCTATTGAACGACGACGGGAACTCTGCGACGACGACCCGACGACCTCAACAGGTCACTCATGAACGGTCCAACAATCTTTTCAAATCCAATACAATGCACACGTTTAACGGCGACCCGTATTATCAAGCAACTGCAAAACCAGCTGGAAGTGGTGGAGGAGGTGGAGGAAATTGCGCCGAAGGCATAGGACGTCAACGTACCTACCGCCCAACCGAACACGGCCAACCCCTTCGTATCGCTGAACCATTCTCTCCACGATCAACAAATTCCTTCCGTCATGCCAATATTGGCAATCAGAGCGGGCTCGTAGGCTCCCAACGCTGGGTACTAGGCATTGGAAGCTCCGTCAGCATCAATGGGTATTCACCCGCAATCGTTCTTCCAGGTATGTCTCGTCACTGTTGTTAGTCTTCCAGAAGATAACCTCATCACTATCAGTTCAGTCTCAGCAAAGCTCATGAACCTCCGCTACCTCATGAAACCATCATTCTCATCACCGACCTACTTGATGACTGTTCTCTTCGACATTGTGCACTTGCTGCACGATATTTTCTCAGATTTTCTCTCGCCCGCCGGCGCCAGGACTCATGGAACCATAACCTTCCAGAAAGAAGAATATCAATAAGGGTGCTCGATATCACATTTGCATCGACACCTCTGGTTCGTCCCAACCAACCTCGCCGGCTCACCAAATCTGAATACCTTTTGGCCTTAATCACCGCACAACATGGGGAGATCAGTCCCTGAGGAGAAACTGAAGAGTACGTCTTTCTCGCTCCAAGCTTTCAGTATGTACCAAAATCTGACTCGTTGGACAAACGATAGCTACGTCCCACCAGGCACCGGTACTACGGTTTTGTTCTACTCCATCCAGCAAGATCCCCGAAATTTTGCTCCCCAGCCGGAAGACTTCATCCCCCCAACGATGGTTGGACGTGGAGACGAGGGTACGACCTCAGGCCAGTCTGCTAGATCGGCCAAAATGTGGCTGGTGCGATCGTTGAGCCCGCAGGCTCTATGTGGAACCCCCGACCCTGGTGGATGAAACACGGAGTTTGATGTGGTCTTTCTGCGGTTGCTCAGACCATGTACCCTCCGATCAAAGCTCAGCGGAGAGAGCAGTAGACATTAGCTGACGTAGGGCTTGACCAAATACGAACGCGGCCGGTTTGGTTGGCGGGGAAACACTTGGTGTTACCTCGTTACCCTGTTTGTATGTCACCCTTGACCGTATGTTTGCTCATTTTCACTGAGTTGATCCTTTTCCAGCCCAATATCATGACTATAGCCTGTAACGGCTGCGGCAAACACTTCACACTATGGGGTATCCGTCGCCATCTTGCTCAGACCTCGAAACCCTCATGCATCCAGTATGGGGATACACACAACACCGTCGACACTCACGACCTCTCTCACGACGGTATACATCTGGACGACTCATCCGTGTTCTCCGACGACAGCACATTTGACCACGACCTGCCTGCTCAAGACGTTGATTTCGATTTCGATTTCGATACCGAACCCCAACCGTTCCAGGGCGATTATCTTGGAGAAGAGTATACGTTGAATGACTTGGGGCAAGCAGGGGATGACGACGTGCATGGTCAAGCGGCCGAAGACTGGCTTGGGGAACCTGCACTGAGCAGACATCAAAACCGCCATAGCGACGTCATTGAGGATGGGGAAGTGGACAGCAGCGCGGAAGATGGTAGAGACCTCGATGACTTTGACGACGATGAAATGAATGCAATGTGGGAGGATGGCTGGGAACCAGCACGGAGCGAGCTGGCTCTAGGTGACAGCTCGGACTCGGAGGAAGATGAAGGCGACGAAAGTATTTCCCATCCAGCAACCCCTGCTCGGCGGACAGTTGTCGAAGACCGCCTACGCCAACCTCCGGTAGTCGTTCGATTTGGGGGTCATGCTGGCCAGCCACTGGCGGACGGCAGCAAGGAAGATGCGGATACGTGTTACAAGAGGGCTTTGGGCAAGGACTCGAAGGATCGTTCGCTTTGGTACCCCTTTACATCACAACTTGACTGGGAAGTAGCTTGGTGGGCCAAACTACGGGGTCCCGGCTCCAACGCATTCAATGAACTCCTCAAAATTCCTGGTGTATGTTTCTTGGTATCTTTTCGTCAGAACGTGACTGACCAGTGCGTTAAGGTGGTTGATTCTCTCGGGCTATCATTCAAGACTACTCAAGAACTCAACAAGGTGATTGATGAGCACCTCCCGGGGCGGCCTGCATTCAGGCATGAGGAGGTTGTCGTTGCCGGCGAAGCCTTCGAATTCTACCACCGTGACATCCTTGAATGTGTCAAAGCACTCTGGGCAGATCCCGACCTCAGCTCCCATCTCATCGTATACCCAGAACGTCATTATACCGATGACACCCGCTCTACTCGTGTCTATCACAATATGCACACCGGTGACTGGTGGTGGGCAACACAGGTTCGTTATCTCATTCTTTTCTCTTGACATACTTCTCATTGACTTTCTAGGAGGAGGTTGAGAAAACCAACCCCGGCGCCACTATCATCCCCATCATCATTTCCTCTGACAAAACCCAACTCACCGTCTTTGGCAACAAGACTGCGTACCCAGTCTATGTCTCAATCGGCAACATTCCCAAGGAGATACGGCGCAAAACATCACGCGGTGCCTATCTCCTCCTCGCATACCTTCCGACTTCGAAGCTCAACCATATTTCCAATAAGTCAGCTCGCCGCCGCGCAATGGCCAATCTATTCCATGGTTGTATGGGTCATATTCTGGCACCATTGAAGGCTGCGGGAAAAGAGGGACTCAGAGTAGTGGATGGGGCTGGTGTTGCGAGACGGGGGCATCCTATACTTGCTGTTTATGTGGCAGATTACCCCGAGCAAACTCTCGCGACGATGGCGAAAGGCAATCGCTGTCCGGGTTTGTGTCCAACAGATCCGGATAGGCTTGGTGACGACCACACCAACGGTCCATTCCTCGACCTTGCTGATGCTCTCAATGTACTGCTCTCGATCACTGAAGGCCCCACAGCGTTCACAAAGAAGTGCAAGGAGCATGGGATGAAACCCATTGCCCACCCATTCTGGGACGGTCTCCCTTACGCCAACATCTTCCATTCCATCACTCCAGACATTCTTCATCAACTCTACCAGGGCCTCATCAAGCATCTCATTGCCTGGCTCATCACAATTGTCGGCGCCGCTGAGATAGACGCACGCTGTCGTCGTTTTCCTCCTAACCACAACATACGGCTCTTCTTGCGGGGAATCTCTGGTCTCTCCAGGGTGACAGGCACCGAGCACCAGATGATTGGACGATTTCTACTGGGGCTCATCATCGATGTTCGACTTCCCGGTGGAGCTTCCTCTGCCAGTCTTTGCGCTGCTGTCCGAGGCATGCTTGACTTTATTTACCTTGCTCAATACCCCCTTCACACATCTGAAACCCTCCAGCTTCTCGAAGAGGCTCTCACACGCTTTCACGAGCACAAGGAAGTCTTCATTGATCTAGGTGCATGCTCTGGGTTCCGAATCCCAAAACTGCATGGGTGCCAACACTTCCGTCGCCACTTCGAGAACTTTGGCACATCGGACAACTACAACACCGAGTACACCGAACGGCTTCATATCGACCTCGCGAAGAATGCATATCGAGCAACCAATCATCGTGACGAGCTCCCTCAGATGGTGCTGTGGCTGGATAGACGGGAGAAACTCCATCGGCATACAAAGTTCATCAATGCTCAGCTCTCCAGTAACACCATTCCTCCTCTGTACGACGTCACGCCTGGGGTCACCTTCGAGCGGACAATGAAGATGACCATACACCCCACCCTCAAATCTGTTAAGTTCTCCACACTTGTGCAGGATTACGGTGCGCGCCATTTCTACACTGCTCTGGCACGCTACGTTGTCAGTATACGGTCGCCTCAACTCACTCTCAACCAACACCTTGACGAATCCGAAAAGCTTCATATTCCCTTTGCACGAGTTCCTGTCTGGCATAGAGTCAAATGGACCACGCCTGATATGTTCGGTTCCAAATCCCTCGGCACTGTTATCGTTGATAGCGCGCATGTCTCTCCCGCTCGTAAGAACAAGCGGGGGCATGTTGTTCCTGGACGATTTGATACAGTTTTGGTCTATATGGGTGACGAGAATGTTGGTCCGGCGTTTGGAGTCAAAGGTATGTTTTATGTTCTCAGTCGATGACCACGTCCTCAGACTGGTCTTTCCCTAGGCTATCGGGTTGGGCGAGTTCGAACGCTATTCACCCTCCGCCAGCAACACCTCGACAGCCTATTCCAGGCCGATGAACAAGAGTATGTTGCCAAACACCTTGCATATGTGGAATGGTTCACGAAGTTCTCCCCTCAACCTGACCAAGTTCATGGACTATACAAGGTAGGGCGGTCTGTTGACCCTGCGAGTGGGTACCAGGATGCCAGTGTCGTTCCGGTCGCTTTGTTTCGTAGGAGTATACACTTATATCCCCGTTTTGGGCCTGTCGTTCCCCCAGAATGGACTTCAAGTACAGTACTTGACCTCGCACCTCATTTCTATGTAAATTCCTTCAGTGATAGGCATGCTTATTATACAATTTTCTAACCTTTGTATACAACAAAATTGTCAATTTCGAATGCCCCTAAATAGCACAAATTAGTATGAATTAAAGTTCGTCCGAGGTAGTCCCTTTGTTTACTTTGAAATCACGAAAACTAATGCTAATTAAGATTATTTAACAAGGGAGGTTTTTTCAGATGTAGTAAATTGCGATCCGCGAGGTCCAGTTTTACAGCATTCGAAATTCGTAGAAACTGTTGCGGTTCTTCGTAGGACCCCCGAAAAGCCCACTGGGGGGTCTTTCGCCGTGTCGGACAAAAATGGTCTCCTGGCGGCCTGTGCCCGGTAACCAAGGTCGGACAAAATCGGCCCATGGGGGCAGATGGGAGCCAGTATAGTCACTAACAAAGTGCACAGTATCAATATCCATTAGTGTAGTGGTAGCGCCGTTTGTGTCGCCGCGGTGGTTTTGAACCACTGGTACTCAGTCTCAGCGTTCGAACCAGCCTAGTACGTAAAATTTACATCTCTTCTTTTTGCTCAATCTCTCAACTGATGGTTGAGGGCATCGTTCTTGATTCTTCACAGCCGTTTGATGCTTCAGACTGTTATTGTAGTAGATATACTGAATTCCATGTCTCGAAACACGTCTATTATGGTACTTGGGACTCCTAGCGCCGCAGGCGGAAAAATTTTAGGGAAAACCGGGGGCCATTTGAGAGTCGGACAATTTGGTCCCATATTCCGCGCCCAGATGTCGGACAAAAAGGCCTATTGGAGCGAAAGACCCCCTGGTGGACTTTCGGGGGTCCTTTCTTCGTGGTCAGAATACGTGTTTATATGCCAAACATGATCTAGCCAAATTTGGTATAGACTAGGGCTGACGCGGATACGCCCAGAATTTCAGTGTGAACCATACCATATGGCTCAGCTACTCAACCATCCCTGTATGTCTTTTTTCGTCCACTGGTATCCTTGAACGAAGAACTGAAGGCCGCTGCGGTCGCCACTGCGGCAAACAGCCTTGAAATCCTGCAGTTCCGAAATGGGACCACCGCAGGTTCACTTCTACTTCTGAGCACTTTGATTGGAACAACCTACTTCTTACGCATACATACATCAATCTGGTTATTATTGTAAACAAGTGGTGCATCCCTTCCTCGGCTTAGTGAGCCGACGCGAACATTCTGGGGATGGTTGAAAAGAAATGAATGCCGAACAGTGTTTTTTCTGGGGGGAAAGGACATCATACTGGAATACAATGTCGGGTCGAGATGAAAAACTAAGAGGCGAACGTCAAGTTTGGGAAGGTGAATGTTCAAACGGTAAGTATGAGACGAATTCACAAACGGCCACGAAAAGTCTTTACTGGATCTCAAGTACATCGCCATGTGCGTCCTGGTCAGCTCTTTGGCGCCTCAGCCGCCAACGGTGACCGCGATAAGATGCGTGAGGCGTTGAAGTGGTCCTGAACCCATGGCGTCTCTTTCGTCGGCTTCCATTTGCCCGGCATAATCGATTAATCAGCTTTCGCCGAGAGACCTGCACACCCTTTATTTGGCCGTGGCCAACCAATCCAGCAATTAGTCATTTTGGTCGAAGCAGAAATTTCGGAAGCAGACCTTCTTCAAGAGTGATTGAAAAACGATCTTTTAGTCTGGTAATCAAGTCCGCATCTGGAGGCAATTCAACGTCCTAGGTGCACAAGGTAGTAATCATCCAGCGTCGCGAATGTAAGGTTGAAAGATCGATGCTAGTTACTTCAACCACTCACGTTGTCGTCCAGAAGCGCTATCCAATGCTCATCATGAGTCACCACAACCTTGGCAGACGGCCTCTAGAAATTCTGAGGTGAGCATCATTCACGAAGACATTGGCCCGGCCACTCACTGAAGCGAGGATATAGTCGTTGATGACAGTTAACGGATGATATGGCTGGAAAACAGAATCACGCCGAGCGTTAGCGATCCACAAGACATTGACAGCTAATGACATAATCGTGGGCCGTTCTGGGAAATTGCCTGCTGACGAATCTGGTCCCACCCCACGGCGGGGCAGCACCAACAACCACAATCCGGACGCGCTCCTCGACGCGTTGTCATAAAGCTCCATGCCGCTCGTGACTGGTCGAGGCGCGAGAAAACTAGAGAAAGCAGATGGGATTCTGTGGGGTGGGGACCAATTGGTCAGCAGGCAATTTCTGGGGACGGCCTACGATTATGTCGTTAGCTGGAAAAGAATTGGAGTCAGCCTGACTGTAATTTGCCGACCAGTATAATCATCAATGACCACGGGGTCACTGGGTCGGAGATAGAACGCTTCGATCCCTCTCTGGAGCATCTCCGCAGACAAGGGCGTGTCTTCATCGCCAAAAGGAATCTCGGCGTCCTCCTCGTGTTCAGAACGCTGATCATCGAACGCTTTGATCGCTCTCCGGAGCATCTCCGCGGACAAGGGCGTGTCTTCATCGTTCGGTGGGTCAAGACAGCAGATTTCGTTGTCCCCAAAGGCATCCGCGTCACCATGACGACTGTCGCTCGGGGTCGACCTATCGGTGTTTCGGGCCCATAGCGTTCCAGTTGACGAGGGCAGACCTTTGCTCAACCATTCCTTCAGCACGTCCCATACTGCGTCCGACACACGCTCAGGTCGAGAGAGTGGTGCTGATGGCACTGAAGGACCGTACAGCTAACGGATATTAATGAAAAGCCTTGACCGACATGGGCGGGGAAGACACTTACCGACTTGCACAACACGCGTGCACATTGATACTTTTCCGAGTCTGCGTTCATGCCAGTGGCCTTGTTAAGGAGTTGCGCAAGTCCCAAGTCGGCTATGCGAGCAACATCGGGCGATTCAATTAGCAAGCTCCGCTATTCAAGAGAGTTTATGAGAACGTCAACGAAATTGGCGGCGTGAAAGACCGACTGACCTTTTGCAAGTCACCGTGAACAACGTTTGGGAAGCTGTGAATATGTTCGAGACCGTTAATGGCACTTTCTGCCTGTATCAGGCATTGTGAAATCTGTTATCGGAATCGTTGCAGCCGGGATGGCACCTACAAATCTGTCGCAGCTATCATCACCGTCCTATGCTGACCATTAGAACATCCAGACCATTCCAAGTTAAACTGGTACGCACGGGTACACCTTCATCGAGACTGTGCTGTTCCACAAATGGGTAAACGACGCAAAGTCGCGAACGAGAATCATCAAAATAGTACAGGCCCAAGAAGGATAAAACATTTTTGTGGTGGAGTTTGCGCCAGGTGATGGCCTGTTTCAGGAGACTCTAGCAGATCGTGTGGATGAGTGTTAAGTGCGAGCAGCAAGCTTCTAGCAAAAAACCTACCTCCAGCCGCTCCCCGCTAGGTCCAGGCTTTTTCAATGCTTTAACGATCACATCTAGAGTGCCGACCTTCCCCTTGAAGACTTCCACGTCCGGACCGTGAAAATCCAGTGAGACATCGCGAGCAAGGTCTACAATGCCAACATCCTGAATGCGAACACATCTCGGGGAGAGACCGCCGGAAAGGTCGGAAATTTTGCTCATGGCGTCCAGGACGCTAGTTTTATTGACCAAGGATAATATCTTGCCAGGGAGATCGCTGAGGATCATCTGAACATGAGGTATTAGATTCAAACTCTTCCATGGATTGAAAGTGTCTCCACTTACACGCTGCCAATTATCCAAGTAATCCTGGCATTCTAGCTCCTTGTAATCGTTCTCTAGGTTGGGAGATTGGCGTTTAAAGATAGTGAGCTCCTTCCGCAGCTGTGGGGCGGAAAGAACTTTGTCTTGGTTTTTGTCGTCTTCTTCATCCCAGTCATCTAGACTCCCGTCTTGAAAAGAGCAGTCAGGACCGAAGCTATCAAGAAGTGTAAAGGAAGTATCGAACGCACAATTGACGACAATCCGCTCCGCCCCGCTATTTTGAGGAAAATCCCTTCCTTTATAGAAGTTTTGAGAACCGTTGGAGAAGTCTTTAAAGTTCTTGCCACCATTTATATAGTTGTGGATAGTTTGGGAGGATGTTGGGGCTTTAGACATATTCGATCGTCGTCGAACTTGCCATTTCCCATCTCCATCGATGTCGGTTTTTATGTCCCAATGAGCGTCTAAGCGCTCCCAAGACGGGCTACAGCATGAACCTGTGAGCGACAGATGCCAGATCGTCAATACAACTACCAGGGGAGATGTCGTGAGAGCATGATGAACGTTAAATACAAAACCTCCGAACAAACGGGTGGAGAACTGGAAATTGCCGATTCATTGTTGCTGCCGACAGCCGGCTGTAGGTTGTCGCTGTCAAACATTGAAGACCTCATGGCTCGAAATTGGAGGGTGCTGATGGTGGTACTGCTGCAGGCACGTTTTCAATGTTTCGCATGTCGACACATGAAATGACTTTCGATGCATCCGATATGTGAGTAGCGGCTAGCGAGGTACAACTTGCTCTTTCATGAGTTTTTTGAATCAGACTTTTGCCAACCTGATACCTATAATTCATCCTCTGAAGTTTTCTTCCAAATACACTATAACATCACCTCAGATTGTCTCAAAGACCAAACCAAAAACCATAACACAGATATGGGGAGGGGATGGAGGCTGACAATCGCCCCGCCGTCAGAAACCGTTTGGATATCAGACTCTCACGCGACCACACCCATGTCCAGGATCTGGTGACACCTCTTGAGAAAAAAAAACAAACATAGAACGTCAACGAAATCTCCTTTTATGAGCCGCATCAAGACACACCAGTGAGCATCTTCGCGAGAGTGGGATTCACCCGAAACCTACGGCGAAGAGAACGCCCGTTTAGAGAGGTTGAGAAGGTGGAGCCTTCAATAATGGAGAGCTGGGTGGCAGCTGAATGTCGGAGCTGGTCGGTTCAAGTAGCGCCTGGATCATCGTAGGGGAAGAAATCAGTCGAATGTTTCTCCCAGGGAACACGCCTCAAGATACGGAGTGACTTTGAAAGGGGGGGGGAAAGATGGAGAAATGGTCGTACTTTCCTAATAATAATAATAATAATAATAATACTCACGTACTTGGCTTGAATCGCAATTCGAGTTGGTGGCCCAGGCACATGAGAATCGCTGGGGGAGGTCGAAGTGGGGCGCGCTTTATTTTGATTGGCTGTTCTCGGGCCTGAAACTTGCACCTAGACAACCTTGATGACTTTATCTCAGGGGGGACGTTCCTTGGCGGAGTAATGGGTCTGAGCACTCTGGTCCCCTGGGGGAAGGGGCTGGTTCAAACGTCGTGCGGGGTACGCCTCCGAGTTTCAGAGTTGAACACCGGGGAGCAGGCAGCCTGGAAAGATTCCCCCAGTTATCCGAACCTTTCTCACTACCTGAACGCGCTGGAGGCTTACTTCGCGAACGTTGTTCTCGTATGACACTAGAGTGTAACGTCTTTGGTTTCAAGTATTAGCAGAAGAAAACACAGTGTTACACGCGAGGGTCCTTCCTGAGAACCCAAAAAGCAAATGATTCTGTTCCCATTCCGTCCCTGAGAATCGAGGTCGAGATAGGGTGCGCTTTATTTCTTGTGATTGACTGTTTCTTAGGCCTGAGACTTGCACCTCAACGATCCTGAGTCCGCAGCGAATGAATTCGAAGCTTGATAGTTGAGGTTAAGGTGGGGTCTTAAGATTATGTGAATAAGATGAGGCTCTGTGTTTCTTCCAAGAGAGACTATTCCCGTTGGGTCTTCTATGATGGCAAGCAAAGATCGACGTGGAGAAAGTTCTGGGTTAGTCCGAAGTTTCAATTTCAGCCCTGGTGTTCTTTTATCTGGGCGAAGTGAAAACGCACCGACACACACACATCCAAATTAGCTTGATGACTTCATCCCAGGGGACGTTTCTTGGGGGTGTAACGGATCTGAGCACCCTGGGCCCTGGGGAAGGGGCTGGTTCAAACGTCGTGCGGGGTACGCCTCCGAGTTACAGAGTTGAACACTGGGAGTAGGCAACCTGAAAAGATTCCCGCTGTTCAGAGTATCCCCCCAATTATCGTCGGATAACTCTCCGTGGTAGCCTTGGAAAGTCCTCGGAGGCCACCGAGCAAGATGGAGATGGTCCTTGTCTTCGAGTCGGAGAGGACGGTACTTGTTCTTCGCAAGGGTGTACGGTAGTCTCGCTCGCCCTTCCCCCCATAATATGGGAACACATCACTCCTTCCTATCCCAGAAGTTAGAACAACCCTTCTAAGTTCTTCAAGCGTAAAATCCTCCGCCCCTAGGATGTAATGTCTTAGGTTGACTGGCATTACAAAAGAAAAACCGCCGCACTCACGATGAGCTGTTTTCACCACTTGCTAGGCCTGCAACCGACGCTTGCTCCTTGACTGGCCTGTCATGGTCGCTGATGTCCCGCGAAGGGGTGAGTCGACCCAACTTGACGCCGGGGACATTGTTACGGAAACGTTGCAAGTTGTCGACAGTGACGAGGTGGGAAGAAAAGACAAGGAATCTCCTATACATACTTGGGCTTTAGCCCAACATTCTTTTTCTTTTATCAGACGAAGTGACACGTACCGACTAGCTAGCATCTTTTGCGGAGAAAAATCAAGTTCTTTGTCCGAAACTATGTATCAAGTCAGCACATCCAAGAAAAAACGATGAGCTTCCAAAACATACCTCAAGATACGAAGGTACCAAATCTCTCCTTCCCTCTCCCTCCCATTCGGTAGACATCCAACGTCGAGAAAACCCCGAAGGAGTTCGAAATCACCTGCTCAGACCTAAGTATATACAGGCTGTGGATGGATGTATGACACGTACCAATCGCAGCGTCCCCGACTCTTACTAGTACGCGGCGCCGCCCTCCCAGTATACCAACTCGACTGCCAGTGGAGGTGAATCAGTCGGTAGCAGATACAGTAGAAAAAAATCCAGAGCACTCACGAGATTAGCCTCTTCACTTGCTGCCATTGATAGTGTTTTACGAGCTTGAGCCCAGGCTCTAGGCCGAGCCAAGCTATGCTCTGAGCTCGTGAAGCCCATGAGGAGAGCCTCGCAGAGTTCAGAGCCCGAGCTGAGCCTTGTGGGTGTCGGGGCGGCTCTATGATTGGGGGCAAGTGGGGGCACCTCACTGGCGTCTTCAGCCCATTCCGGGGAGCTGGAGCCGCCCTTCAGCCATTCCACAATGGTTCTGTGGGTCATTCCCACCACATCGCGACCCAGGGCTGCTTCCTGACGATCTTGCATTGATTGAGCACGTGATCGAGGTTTTGGCCCAGGCTCGCAAAACGCTAGCTGCCAACGAGTCGACCAAATGCCTTGCGCGCAAAGTCCAGACTAAGAGTGCCCTCGCAAGAATTGTTTGGGTGGCTCTGCGCTCGTAGTGAACGGGAGCCTTGGAACGTCGACAAGTTGGGGTCTTCAGAGGCTGAATAGTAACAGCACAGAGCAGGTAGCTTTGTATGGTGAACGTGAAGGTCGAGGTTGAAGGTGTTGAGTTGGGAAGATACCGATTCTTCGTGGGGGGTGGGGGGGAAGTAGGGGGAGGGCCTCGAGTATACTCCTCATCTGCAATTCACCGGCATCGCTTTGCAACTCTTGTTCCATTTCAGTCCCGTAATGACCTCTTCTGCTGCGTGTACTTTCGATCCTGATCATTGGCGCAATTTAAGTTGGGGGAGAGGGGGATTAAGGATATGGGAGTGAGTAGTCTGGCGCATCCTTCGGCGGCTGGTACGAAGCGCTCGATCTCTTGGAGTTAATCCAAAAGACAGAGGTTTCTAGGTAATTAACGTCAACAAAATGTTCCTTTTTTTGAGTCGCAGCAATACATACCAACGAGCATCTTTTGTGAGAGTGGAATCCGTCCGGAGAGACCACATGCGTAGAGAGGTTGAGATGGGTGAAGCTTTCTGCACGGTTCAAAGGATGCCGAGAAAATATTGAAGAGTTGAATGAGAGCTGGTTGTCGGAGCTGGTGAGTTCAAAGTCGTGTCTGGTTCGCCTGAACATCGTGGTTGAACGTTGTACCCTGATGAATAAGAAAAAAGTCGATCAAACGGTTTTCAAAAACACGTTCCAAATCGCAGAAATGAAAGGGAAAGATAAAGAACTCACGTAGCTTGAATCGCAATTTCGAGTTGGTGGTCCAGACATACACCTACAAGCGCCCACGTCATCCCGTAATCCCACCGCGTCACCCCCATCACAATTTAGCCGCCCACCTCTCACCTCTCGAATGTCATGTCATCAACACCAACCTCCTCCCGACCTCCCTCACCCACAGGTACAGCAACCCTAGACGCCACCACCCCCATCGCCATCACCAACCCCAACAACTATCGATTTCGTTACGCTGAAAGCGTCTCCGGTACAACGAACAACGAAGGAGCCTACGTGACAGCGGGGAACAATCCACCTCTCAACTTGCATTTCAATGCGAGTGCTCTTGGGTTAGACTTTGGCGACGGAGAAGGTGGGGTGATCAAGAAAGAATGGAGCAGCTCCAGAGACGGATTCCACGCCATCTCTACGGTGTTGAATAACCCACACAAGAAACAGGCGCCTCCCAAAGCGCATAGCTCGTTAAGTGGGGTGGGGGTTGGGCCGGCGGAGCTTCCGAGGGTGAGGAGGAAGGATTTTGATGGGTATTTGAGGGCTGTTGGGGATGAGTGGGAGAGATTTCGTGGGCCTACCACGACGAGCACTACGGATGATTCGGACCAGCCGACGCCTTTGCCGGGAAATCTTCCCCCACTGGAAACGATCCCCTCTATCTTTTTCGAGGCTTCTTTCGATCTGTCAGAGCCGAAAACGTTTGCGAGCGTTTCAGAGTTCGAAGACCCGACGTCGTTGTCGCATTCACTCCCGTTACAAGAGAAGCTCTCACATTACTTGGATACACTAGAGATCCACCTATCGCATGAAATCTCTCTTCGGTCATCTAGCTTCTTCACAGCGCTGTCGAATCTACAGCTGTTGCATTCGGAGAGTACGACGTGTCTGAGTCAAATAACTCGGTTGCGTGGGATGTTGCAGGACGTGGATGGGAAGATTGCGAGGAGTGGGTTGGAAGTTGTTCGGTTGGAGCAGAAGATACGGGGGATTGAAAAAGTGGAGGAGGGGTTGAGAGGGGTGGAAGGGGTTGTGGGAGTGACGGGACAGGCGAGGGAGAAAGTGAGTAGAGGGGAGTGGGAAGAGGCGTTGGGCGTGTTGGGTGTTTTGGATGGGATGTGGGAGGGGAAGACTGATACGAAAACATCGAGTGGAGGTGGATTGGAGACGTTGAATGAGGAGGAGGAAGGGGAGGAAACGCCAAACGCGGGTTTGGGATTCGATATGACGCTTCCGCTGTCTTCGTTGAACGCGTTTAGCGCGTTGCCTGGTCATCTGCGCACGTTGACAATGGAGATTGCGTCCAGGCTGTCTTCGGAACTCATGCAGATTCTTCAATCCGACTGTACGCGTTTTGTGGAAACACAAGTCAAGAATTCCAACAAGGAGCATTTCAAAGAAGAGCTCACTCGCAAGTTACGGGCTTTACTCAGAACCAAAGGGCTGAAAGAGGCTACGCTCAGTTGGAGGGAGGTCGTTCTCGGTGAACTGAGTAAATGGGTCGTTGGCAGGACTTCGGAAGACGGCGGTGGCCTCCGAACACGTCTCTCCCAATCGTATCGCACATCACATTCAATTTGCCCTCATCGATGAGCGCGTTTCCTACCACTCTCGCATGTTGACCACGACATCGTGTCTCGATCCACTTCAGAGTCACGCATATCACTCGGGACGAACAAGCAGAAAGACACCGCATCGACTCGAAGGGAGGTTTTTCCTGAGGAATTGAGCGAGCGAGCTGTTGGGAAAACCTTTAATGCCGACGTTGATGGGTGAGTTACATTTCTAGTCGTCTTGCATGTTAACGAGCAACTCATCTAGACCTCTGCCAGTAGTCAGGCTCGTTGAGTATACCCAAGTTCCAGCTCTGCGTGTCAGTTGATTTCACATCAGTTTGACTACATCCCTTGTTATATCTACACAGCTTTTGGGTCAGTTACATGTACTACGCGGCGGACCCACACGAAGTCGATAGCTGTGACCCGGATAGATCGTACTTGCTTTTTCTCCAAGCCTCACTTCTTCACCTTTCGGCCCATTCAGTCTATCAGCTGTGGTCAATATTTCAATGTTCATCCAACGTAAAATGCTTCCAAAGATATCGACGACATCCAAGTTGAAAAAAACGGCTATGTCTTGTCTTGTATTCCAGACCCTCAATCAACGATGACTCCAGGCAGGCATCAAAGCTTGAACGTTGAACTCAGGACATTTTCTCTGGTGCCATTGCGTGATGTGGTCCCAAAAGAAAGCAGAGGCGCTATCAACACCTCGCAAAGCTTCCAATAGATCTTGGGTTGGTTCGGGGATCGATGCGCAGAACATCATCCAGGCTCCAAAGAAATTGTTGCTTCTCTCATCGTAGAGTTGTTCAATGCTGCAGGCGTGAGCGGAAGAAAAATTCATCATTGGCAACTGAGAGAAGACGAGAGGAGAAGCGCGTACTTGGAAGATTTCATCTTTTGGGTCGAAAGGTTGAGGAGCCAACGCCGGGCAATTTCGAGTTTCTGGACGGGTAGGTCGATGTAAAAATCACCCGACCTCTCTTGGTCCAGGAGGTAATCGCGAAATGAGGTGTGGTATATGCGAATATCATCATCATCCGGTTCGCAAACAACCAGCACAGAGTGCATTGCGCGTAGTGACAAGATTGCTTGACCTTCGGGCAGACCTAGCACCAACTCGATAAACGCTGGAGATGCTGGGAGATCGTGAAGGGGGAGTATAAGAAGTGCCGCGAGGATTAGAAGAACCATCTCGTAGTCTTGGTTGGTGTGGAGGATACAATGATAAAGTGCATCGAGGTCACGAAACGGCGACATTCCCTTTCGACGCTTCGGGGCAGTTTCAAGAATGCATTGAAGTTGTGTTATCGGATGAGTGTTAGGAGTCTCGATAAACATGATGGCAGTCCTCGCGTAGATGAACTGCTGTGATGATCTCGTGACCAACGTGATGAGCTCTTCCTCTGAAGGCCAAGGTTCTGGAAACGGCACATGGCGGTACTTGGGATCGATAGAGATCTTCCGGAAGTGGTGAAGGAAGTACCTCACAAGGTCTTTGTCGAGCTCATGAGAATAATACAGATTGACAATCCTCGATCGTTGTCGGAAGAAGTCAGTGTCGAATGTTTCCTTGACCCAAGCTTCCGGACGATTGCATATCAAAAATCGTAGTGGAAGGTGAGGCGTATGTTCAAACGCGGCCTGGATGGTAGAGAGGATGCGCAACTGGGTTGCCTCGTCGCCGCACTCGTCCAATCCGTCAATAATGGCGATTCTGGGGATTTCCCGCTCGGATGAGGACTTGTCCGCACGGTCCAAGAGCCTCTTATAGATCAATAAGGGTTGGAAGACCAGCTCTCGGAATTGGGCTTCTAGTCTGGCTTCCAAGATCGTCGGATCCCTCGAGATCCTCTCCTCGATGTGACTTTGTAAGAGCGGTATTGTTGAGACGAGACCGTGGGCAATAGTTAAAACGAGGGCGGAGGGGTCGTTTCGTTTTGGGTCGGATCGAAGGAAAAAGAACGAGGAAGCAAGGAGACCTTTCTCTTCACTTGACTTCGCGATAGTCATGGCAATGGAGGACTTCCCAGCTCCCGCAGGCCCTGCGAGTAAGCAAATCGGGATGCCCTGGTCTCCTGCCAGCGTCCATTCACGGATGGCCCCAAGAACCGCCACGCGGGTTCCCGGGAGACAATCTCGCACGAATTGCTGTTTGGCACGATGAGAAGCTCCGACTCTTGCAACTGCATTCCAAAGGCTTCGGTGCGCTGGCAGCGTATCGGACCATTCAGTATCGTCTTCAACCGTTCAGAATGCTGGTGACTCACGATTAGCGGTCGCTGTAGTAAAGCTCCTCAGGAATTCGCGACCTAGATCGACAGATTCCCCTCCCGCAATATTTTGATCTCCATAGTTGATGCGGGATGGTGTTGCATGCTTACAGAAGAAAACATAGGCAAGGTCAACATTTCGCAAGTCCTCCAGTAGGTCTCGCGTTGGTTCGGGAATTGATGAACACAAGGGAATCCACTGTGTAAAGAAGTGCCTAGTTTGGATGTCGCAGAGTTGGTCGAAACTGCGCACGTGGGCAAACCTCTGAGTCAATGACGAATTACACAGGAAAACATTGGGAATCCCACCTGTAGGTCCCCACTTTACTGGCTGAGAGATTTTGGAGCCATTTCCTCGCGATAGCGAGCTTCTGGACGGGCTCGTTGATGTAAAAGTCACCCGATCTATCTTGATCCAGGAGGAAATCCCTAAATGAGGTGTGGTATATTTGTATATCATCGTTTGGTCCGCGAACGTTCAGCACAGAGTGCATGGGGCGTAGTGACATAAGCACTTGTCCCCGGTCCAATCCAAGCACCAATTCAATGTACGTAGGGGATGAAGGGAGATAGGAAGGAAGGATAAGAATAGCTGCAAGGATGTTAACAACTATCTGACGGTCAGGGTTAAGATGCACAACGAAATGATACAGTGCGTCGAGGTCGCGATAAGGTGATTCCAACGCTCCTGGCCTATGCTCGGGCTTGAGTAGGAGAATGTGTTCGAGCTGCACCGTGGGAAGTTTGTAGGGAGTCTTAATGTACGAAACAGCAGTCGTCGCGTAGATGAACTGGCCGGAGGATTTCACGACCAAAGTATCGAGGTCTTTCTCTGAAGGCCAAGGATCCGGGAACGAGACATCCTTGTACTTGCGGTCGGCGGAGATCTCCCCAAAATGGTGAAGGAAGTACCGCAAGATGTCTCTGTCGGGTGCGTGCGAGTCATCCAAAATGACTCTCTTTGAACATTGACGCAGAGAGTCGTTGTCAAAGGCTTCCTCGATCCAAGCTTCTGGACGGCTACATATCAAAAATCGTAGTGGAAAGTTCGGATGTATATCCTGGAACGCGGTTAGGATGGTGGAAATGATGTACTTCTGGGTTTCCTCGTCGCCGGCTTCGTCCAGTCCGTCAATTATGACAATATTCGGATCTTTCGGGGGCGGAATAAGTGAAGCTTCTGGCTGTACGACCAGTGACAGCGTTGCGAAAAAAGCCCATAGCCATCTCTTCCAACCCCACCGCTGGACGGGGTCGAGTACCAGCTCGCGAAACTGTTCTTCCAACTCGGCTTTCAGAATCTTCGGATCTTTCACAATCCTCTCTTCAATAAGGGTGCGCGTGGACGGTATCGTTGAGACAAGATCGTGCGCAATAGTGGGGATGAGGGCAGCAGGATTGTTGCGTTTCGGGTCGGATCGAAAGAAGAAGAAAGAGGAAACAAGGCACCCTGCTTCAGCACACCATTTGGCGACGGTCATGGCAATCGAAGATTTCCCGACACCCGCAGGTCCCGAGAGCCAACATATGGGGAGGTCTTGTTCTGTGGCTACAGCCCATGTGCGGATTTCGCCGAGACCTTTCTCTCGGGTTCTCGGAAGACAGTCCCCCCGTTGGATTTGCTGTTTGTCGGTATGGGAAGCTCCTACATCTGAAATCGCCTCCCAGAGGTGTTTGTGCGCTGAGTGCATTAGGCCGGTGAGCATCGTCTGCCTTCGAGCGAATACGAGTAACTCACGATTAGAAGCCGCCCTCGTGAATATCCTCAGAAATTCTCGACCTAGATCAATCATTTCTCCCCCATCGTTCCGATTCCCCCCGAGGTTCTGGTCTCTCCCATTGTTGATGTTTTGGATCTGCGCATAATAATTATTCTGTACACCTGAGCCGCTTTGCGTGTTTTCCATGGTCGTGCTTCCGAAGTGGCAAGCTGGAGCTCGAACGCAGTCCGTTGACCGTCGACGTACTGAGGCCCAGGGAGCTCAACCCGTTGAACGAACGGGCTGGCGAAAGAAAGAGACGAGGGTGTTGCTGGTGGTGCTGCAGACACGTTTCGATGTTTGGCATGCTGCAAACTTTGTCGCTGCGCCCTGTCGGAGATAGTCAGGATGGCAGACGCTCGTCCCGGCACCGCGTCTATCACAAATCTACCCGCTCATCTCTCGCACCTCTTGAATACAAAGCATCTTCGGTACAACCAACAACGACGGGGCGTATATGATGGCGAGCAACGCGAGTGTAATCCCGGGTTTTCAGTAACCCCAAGAGAAATCAACCAGAGCTCATTGCGCGTTATTCGGACACGGAGATGGGATCGGACCAACGGATGAGAGAAAATCCAAGGACCAACCACTCGACGCGAACGCCTCAATCTTCTTCGACTCTTCTCTAGGATTCTCAGATCCAAAGATGATTGCGCACGTTTAATCTTCGAGGCCAACGGTCCGACATCCCTCTCACATTCACTGATGCCACAACGGAACCTTTCTCACTACCTGAACGCGCTGGAGGCTTACTTCGTGAGTAATCTCCGTCCAGTTGCCGCCGCTGTATAGTACATCATGGAATTCCTCTCTCATAGGGCCGGCGTGGCCAAACAGATGCGCCCGTGATTTGGATTTGACGCATCAGGCTATGTCTGGTGCCCCCCCAGTTCCACCACTTGCTAGACCTGTAACCGGACCTAAGTGTGTACAGGCTGTCGATGGATATCGCAGTGTCCCCGACCCTTGATACGCGGCGCCGCCCTCCCGTTATACCAACTCGACTGGCAGTGGATGTGAATCAGTCGGTAGTAGATACAGTATGAATAAATCGAGTAGCACTCACGAGACTAGCCTCTTCACTCGTTGTAGCCTGCCAACGAGCCTACCAAATGCCTTGCGCGCAAAGTCCAGACTAAAAGATCCTCCTCAGTCTGTGTGCCTTCACAAGAATTGTTTGAGTGGCTCTACGCACGTAGTGAACGGGAAGCCTTGGAACGTCGACGTGAGGCGACAGTTGAGGCCTTCAGAGGCTGAAAGTAGAGCAGACAGCTTGATTGATGAACGTGAAAGTCGAAGTCGAGATGGAGGTGTTCCGTGGGATTGAGTTTGGGAGATGACCGTAGACGATAACTCCTGCAACGCTGGCGTTCTTACCATTTGGATCGACTCGGAAATTTTGACGGAAGTTGTTCGGTAGTTGGTGTGAAAGTGAGGTTCGGGGGGGTCGCAAACCATAAGTGGAAAAAATGGGCCAGTCTGGCGCCGGGCGTTTTTTTTTTTTTTTTTCACGCGACGGTTTTCTGTAGACTGTGATGGCGAGAAGCTTTAGATTTCTTGACTCAACGCTAGGATGGGAATTGACAACGACGACGCGAGGTGCATAGAGTTTCTGGGTGGTCAGCAAAACGTCCTTTCATGAATCGCAGCAACACTCACTAACGCATGATTGAATTCATCCGAAACCCATGCCCCATTTCCACGCCCGTTGAGCGAGTTTGGAATAACGCGATGATGAAAGCTAGATGTCGGAGCTGGTTGGTTCCAGCAGTGCCTGGTGGGTCTGTCGTTGTTAAACATTGAACTATGGAGAGAAAATCAGTCGAACGGTTTTTCTAAAACGCGTCTCAGAGTATAAAAATGAAAGGGGAAAGATAAAAGAAATGGTCGAAACTCACGTACTGGGCTTGAATCGCAATTTGAGTTGGACACAAGTTACCGTACACCTATTCGGCTGGCACAAAGCGCTCGATCTCTTGGAGTTGATCCAAAAGACAGAGGTTTCTAGGTAGTTAGTCAATGAAATGGTCTTTTCTTTTGAGTCGCAGCAACACATCCCAACGAGTGTAAGTCATCTGAAGAGATGACAGGTTGAGACGGATGGAGCCTTCTGCACAGTTTAAGGGAAGCCGAAAAAGTGCTGGAGAGCAGATTATCGGAGCTGGTGAGTTCAAGTCGCGTCTGGTTCGCCTGAATATCATGGTTGGACAATCAATCGAGCGGTTTTCGGAGGTAGAAATGAAAGGGATAGATGGGGTAAATGGTCGAACCTCGCACAGCTTGAATCGAGTTGGTGGTCCAGACATAAGTACACCTACAAGCGCCCACGTCATCCCGTAATCCCACCGCGTCACCCCAATCACAATTTAGCCGCCCACAACCTCTCTCACCTCTCGAATGTCATGTCATCCACACCGACCTCCTCCCGACCTCCCTCACCCACGGGTACAGCAACTCTAGACGCCACCACCCCCATCGCCATCACCAACCCCAACAACCCCAACAACTACCGATTTCGTTACGCCGAAAGCGTCTCCGGTACAACAAACAACGAAGGAGCGTACGTGACAGCGGGGAACAATCCACCCTTGAATCTACATTTCAATGCGAGTGCTCTTGGGTTAGATTTCGGCGACGAGGGGGAAGGTGGGGTGATCAAGAAAGAATGGAGCAGCTCGAGAGACGGATTCCACGCCATCTCTACGGTGTTGAACAACCCACACAAGAAACAGGCACCTCCTAAAGCGCATAGTTCGTTGGGTGGGACGGGTGTTGGGCCGGCGGAGCTTCCGAGGGTGAGGAGGAAGGATTTTGATGGGTATTTGAGGGCTGTTGGGGATGAGTGGGACAGATTTCGTGGGCCTACGACGACGGGCACTACGGATGATTCGGACCAGCCGATGCCTTTGCCGGGAAATCTCCCCCCGTTAGAAACGATACCCTCTATCTTCTTCGACACTTCTTTCGATCTATCAGACCCAAAAACGTTCGCGAGCGTATCAGAGTTCGAAGACCCGACGTCGCTCTCGCATTCACTCCCGTTACAAGAGAAGCTATCACATTACCTGGACACGCTAGAGATCCACCTATCGCATGAAATCTCGCTCCGGTCGTCTAGCTTCTTCACTGCGCTGTCGAATCTCCAGCTGCTGCATTCGGAGAGTACGACGTGTTTGAGTCAAATTACTCGGTTGCGTGGGATGTTGCAGGACGTGGATGGGAAGATTGCGAGGAGTGGGTTGGAGGTTGTTCGGTTGGAGCAGAAGATAAGGGGGATTGAAAAAGTGGAGGAGGGGTTGGGAGGGGTGGAAGGGGTTGTGGGAGTGACGGGGCAGGCGAGGGAGAAGGTTAGTAAGGGGGAGTGGGAAGAGGCGTTGGGCGTGTTGGGTGTTTTGGATGGCATGTGGGAGGGGAAGACTGATACGAAAACATCGAGTGGAGGTGGATTGGAGACGCTGAATGAGGAGGAGGAGGGGGAGGAAACGACGAACGCGGGATTGGGATTTGAGATGACGCTTCCGTTGTCTTCGTTGAACGCGTTTGGCGCGTTGCCTGGTCATCTGCGCACGTTGACGATGGAGATTGCGTCTAGGCTTTCCTCGGAACTCGTACAGATTCTTCGATCCGACTTTACGCGTTATGTGGAGACTCAGGTCAAGAATTCCAACAAGGAGCACTTTAAAGAAGAGCTCACTCGCAAGTTACGGGCTTTACTCAGAACCAAAGGGTTAAAAGAAGCCACGCTCAGTTGGAGAGAGGTCGTTCTCGGCGAACTGAGCAAATGGGTCGTCGGCAAGACGTTTGATTCAACAACGGAAGATAACAACAACAGCGTTGACCTCCGAACACGTCTCTCCCAATCATACACCGACATTATCCACGCCATCGACGCCCTTCAATCCCAAACCAACACTCTCCTCGAACTCGTCGAATACCTCAAACGAATCCACCCCACTCAAGTCCCACCAGACCTCATCCCAACCCTCACCGAAGACCTCCAATCTCTCCTCACCCAATTCACCTCCCTCACACATACCTCCCTTGCCTCCCAACTCACCTCGAACCAGACATACCTGACAAGTATGTCTTTGGACGACTTTGTTGGGATCTATAAAGAAACCCATAAATTCGTCGTCGACTGTGAGGTCCGCTGTAAATGCATGGTCGTCGCGCTACGCGGTGGACTCGGGAGTGTGGCTAAACAGTGGCTCAATGCGTTTCACCAGTCTAGGCTTAATCAACAAGCTAAAGCGGTCGAAGACGAGGTGTGGAATGCTACGGAGGTTGGGGAGGACGTGCAGGGTGTTGTGAAGGTTATCGTTGATGGGGCTGTTGGGGATGCTGGGTTATTGGCTTTGGAGGGTCAAGCTGCGCCTGTCGCTGTTCCTAGTACACCAACACCGACACCCGCTACACCAACACCCTCGACCACGAAAAAACCAACAAAACACCTCCGCATAGACTCTCACACTTACCACACCGTCCCCTGCACCTCTTCCCTCCTCTTCCTCCTCACAGAATACCTCCGCCTTCCACCTTCGATCCCACTCCTCACCACGGACGTCATGTCCCGGACTATGGAGTTCCTAAAGACCTTCAACTCGCGCGTATGTCAAGTCGTCCTTGGGGCTGGTGCGATGAGGAGTGCGGGGTTGAAGAATATTACTGCGAGGCATTTAGGTCGGTGGTTTTTTTTCGAATGTTGGATGTGGGTGCTGATGTGGTGTTGTGTGTGGTGTTGTAGCCCTAGCTTCCCAATCCCTATCCATCATGATCGCACTCATCCCATACGTGAGGGAGATGTTTCGTAGACATCTCAGTCAGAAGCAAGCTGTTATGTTGGTCGAGTTTGACAAGTTGAAGAGGGTGAGCCCCCGCTTTCCCCCTTCCCCCTCCCCCTTCCCCCTCCCCCTTCCCCCTCTCTCTCCCCCACTCACCCTTCCCCCTCTCACTACTCACCACCCACCGACAGGACTACCAAGAACACCAAAACGAAATCCACGCCAAATTGATCGCGATCATGGGAGACCGACTTTCAGCGCACATCAAATCGTTACAAGCGGTCGATTGGACTGTCCCGCCCAAGACCTCGAGTTCAGGAAGCATCGTCGTCAACGATTATATGGAGCTCCTAGTTAAGGAGACGGTTACGTTGCATAAGGTGCTTTCGAGGTATTTGAGTCCGGGGGTTGTCGAGGTACGTGACTTTTTTTTTTGATTTGGAGGTGGTGTGGAGGTTGACTGACGATGGGTTAAACCTCGAAGGACGTGATGAGTCAAGTATTCGCAGCGATAAACCACCGGTTGTCAGAGGAATATAGTAAAATCGAACTTCCGAGTTTGGATGCGAAGAAACGGTGAGTCTCTCCTCCTCCCCTTCTCCTTCTCTCCCCACACCTCACACTAACCCTCCCTTCCTTTCCCTTCCCCACCCTCCACCGCCACCCACCCGCCCACACAGCCTCCTAACCGACGCCAAATACCTCCACACCCGTCTCTCCTCCCTCAAAAACGTAGGCGCCCTAAGCACCATGCTCGAAATCGTCGTACAGGAGAAGAGGTTACCAGGTGCGAGGGTGCCTTCGAGTCCTTCGTTTGGGCCGCCTCTTTCTTCTCCAACTCCAACCCCCGCACAACAACAACAACAACAGCAGCAGGGGGGACAGCAGGGGAAGGCGACGACGAGTCAGAGGTTGAAGGGGTTGCTTTCGGGGAGGTCGGTTTCGGGGAGTTGGGGTGGGAAGCAAGGGAATGGGACCCAGACGCCGGATGTTATGGAGAGACGGGCGAGTTCGAGTGTGGAAGCCCCCTCACCCCCACCCCCACCGCCGCAGGTTGGAAGGACAGACTCAGGTTCGGGGGGTGGAGGGTTCAGATCGTTCGAGGCGCCTGCATCTCCCGTACCACCCCATCTCGCGTCCGGGACGTCAACTCCAAACACAAATCCGGGTCTTGGGACACCGACGTTGAACCCGATGGCTGTAGAGTTGAGTCCTAGTCCTAGTCCCGTGCCTGGGGTCGGGGTTGGGGGGGAGTCGTTGGTGGGTGTTATGGCTGGACCGGGACAGGGGGAAGAGAAGGAGAAGGAGAGAGAGAGGGAGAGGGAGAGGGAGAGGGAGAGGGAGAGGGAGAGGGAGAGGGAGAGGGAGAAAGACAAAACCGACGCGAATGGGAAGGAAGAAGATCCTCTCCCTGTTCCTTCGTCGCCCCCGCCGTTACCTTCGAAAGACGAAGACGAAGATGGGGATGGGAAGGAAGCCGCAGCCGCAGCCGCAGGGAATGGGAGGATCCTAGACGTAGACGTAGAGGGGAAGGAGACGGCGACGGCGTTGGTTGAGGAGCCTGAGGAGGAGGATCCTACTACCGCGAAAGAAGAAGTGTCGGATACCCAGGATTCAGGATAGGTTTTAGATTCTCGGATAACTGTATCGTACCTTACGTCTGTGATTTTCTTTACTTAATTCTAGGGATGAGATGGACGGACGGACTGTATAATGTATGAACTTAGCAGTGAGGCCAGGCTACGTAGGTTTTGCTCTTCCAGGCCAGGACTCAGGACTTGGGACTCGAGAGAAGGAAAGGTGGACGGCCAAAGCTCAGACGATATGGGCGCTTGTAGGCGTGTGTGGCAGGCTGATGGGATGAGCGGTCTGATTTTTAACGGTGACCACCACCAAGTCAACTCGAGCTTCCACGCAACTGCTCGAACCTCACAATTTTCACTCGCTCATATCGTACGCTGATTCTTGAACGGCCCTGCGGATTCGGTTTCTTTCGCGGCTCGCCGTAAAGATGCTTGGTGCGTAAGTAGCAATTCACCTGATACAAACACAACGGGCTGACGTTTTACGGTACCTAGAACGTCGACTTTGAACTTTGTCTTTCTACGCCGTTGTTGTTACTGGAAGAGTCACACGCACGACAATGTTCATTGTCAAGCCGGGTTGCTCATTCGGTTTGGCTTTCAAAGAGAGCCTGTCGTCATGGAAAGCCAAAGCGCGTACGAGAGCTTGAGGATCCCGACCGTGACGGAGTTCCTCCCCCCCGCCTCGGGCTGCCTACTCCCATTTCTAATTCCGGTGTTAATTCTGAAATTTGGAGGAGTACCCCCCCACGACGTTTGAACCAGCCTAATGATCGAGGCCCGTTTCCCCAGTCGCTACCCCCAAGAAACGACCCTCATCTCGATCCTGGGATAAAGAAGTCATCAAGCTGATCGTCGACTCTTTGGATACGTGTCGAATGTGTGTCCGTGCGTTTCACTTCACCTAAATAAAAGAACAAGAACACTAGGGCTGAAATTTCGAACTAACCCAGGACTTGTTCCAACGTCGTTGTCTGATGCACACACCTTGACGCCAAACCCCCCATTCCTCATCTCATCTCGGCTTCCAGATCAAGTTGCCATCACAGAAGACCAACGGGAATAGTCTCTCAGAAGAAACGCAGCGCCTCATCTCACTCCCGTAATCTGGCCTCACCTCAACCTCGGCTATCACGGTCAAACGAAGCTTTGGCCCGGGATTCTCGCTACGGACCTAGGATTGTTGAGGTGCGAGTTTCAGGCCTAAGAATAGTCAATCACAATAAAGCGCGCCCCCCCATCTCGACTACGCCTAGCGATTCTCAAGGAAGGAAGGGATGGGACTCGGACGGAATCCTTTGGTTTTTTGGTTCTCCGGAAAGCCCGCGGGATCGCTCGCGTTCCGTAGTTTGGCGAAGGTTAGAACATCAGTTGAACGTTCTTACCCTTCCCGTGGCCCAAACATTCGAAGCCACGAACAGAATGCATCAACTTTGGGATCGACGCAAATGGGGCCCGAATGAAGGATTCTCGGCAAACCAACGTTGCAGGGGTTATAGTCTTTGATCATTTCTACCTTTCACTCTATACGAAACCAGACGCGAGGCGGGAAGAGGTTAGTATGGGATTGAAGCTTGCGAGACCATACGAGTCGGAGCGGGTGTCCCCTTCGGTATCGTTGGTGGTTTGCGAATGAGGGTTATATTCAAGGCTTTACAAAGGTGGTCCCCGCCAAGAAACGGTATCTTCCCGACTCAATTTCAAGGAATACCTACGTCTCGTTCGCCCGAAGGATCTCAACCTCGACCTCACGAAACTGCCTGCTTACATCGAGATGCCTATGAAGACCTCAACATTGGTATCATGTCGACGTCCCGGTGCTTCTGTTTCACAACGAATGTCAAGCCACACGAACAACTCTGGCGAGGACAGACGGACTGGGTGGAGAATTTTTCGGTCCGGACTTTGCGCGCAAGACATCTAGTAGGCTCATTAGCAGCAGGTGAAGGGGCTAGTCTCGTAAGCGCTACTCGATTATTATTAGTATTATTATTTGCTGTATCTGCTACCGATTCCCATCCACAATACGACAGTCGAGTTGGTATACCTGGATACCGGGAGGATGCGTACGCCGCGATTTCGACAACTGGCACGCGTCATCCATCCATCCCCAGCCTGTCCATACTTGTGTCCTTGGGTCTGAGGACCGCAAACCTTGGGCTCAAATCTTTATTTATCGACAAAGGGGTAGATGCCTCGGCTGCAGCGAATTAGGCTCGACCATATGGGCATTGGTCAGGGCTTATTAGACCGGTTGCGTTGGATTATCAGGAGGACTCGAAGTTCATGCAATTGTCGAGAACCCCCTACATCTCTCATTCGGTGCTCTCTGTGCTTGGCCTCGAGTCGACGTTTCGCACACGCGCGCACACAAGCTGGATTTTGGCTTCGAGAGCCGAAATGGGTACAAGAGCCCGGTAACAATTCCTCCGGCCTTGAATCGATCCTAAAATATGTTTCATCTCAACTTTGTCCGTCGACCTTTTCGCACTGCATCTATCGATTTACTGCTCGGGCTACCCTCAGGACAAGTGGCCCGTCTTTTTGAGGATGTACTCCGTACTGAATGTGCGTGGTCGGTGTGATTATGTTCGCACATTACACACTTCATTTCAAGAGTATCTGCCCGACCAAGGCAAGTCGAGCAAGTTCGACCTGTTATTCCAGAAGCAACTGGACATCATGCGATGGTGGCTCAAAATATACATCAGGATAGTAGTCACATCTTTTCGTGCTGGCGGTGAATGCACGCTTTGTGATATATGAGAGCGGCAGTCGTATTGATTGATGTGACTTGGTTGGCAGATGTAGTGCCCGAAGGCTGGTTCTGAGCGAAAGGAAAAGCATGAGCTCAATGTGTGATGGTGGTAGAGGTACGGGACGACTGTCAGCCGCCGGAGTCTGAAATCCGGGTTGCGGGAAAACTCCTGTGTTAGACCGCAGCGCTCTGGTTCTCACGTTCCCTGGCTTCGTTGGCTCTCTTCCATTGACAGTCTCTTCTCTGACACTCTTCTGGGTACCGGTAGAGCCTCACTATCATTGTTCGAGGCTTTCGTGAGACCCGTCACTGGAAGGAAACCGACGACCCCGTCCATCTACATACCACAAATCTGTGTCTTTCGAAGGTTTGATGATAATCAAGATCGGGATGCTACCACCATCTAGCAATCCGTTCAATGAAATCTTATTCTGTTGAGGTAGAACCGCCCGATGGACGACTCATCAAGATGGGAGAAGATGGCGTCTCGTCAAGAACATTTGGTAAGGCTCTTCAAGGTATAAGAACGCCCCAAGCATGGATACCTCCCCTCGAAACACCTTATTCGTTCCCATCCAATACTTGGACTCCAAGTAGAGCGAGCTATTCTTTCGTATCTGCGTTTCGTCTCGCTGACCCTTGCAAAGACTCAGATATCCTTATTTTCGACACGCGTCTTTCTCTGCCCTGTACCAAAATGCGTCTCTCCGCAGCTGGCACTGCTATCTCTCTTTCTTTCATCGCTGGCGCGGTTGCCCAGCTGACCATTGATGTTGCTGTGGGGGCAGGTGGGGTGAGTTCATTTCGCTGTCATCGTATACCGTGCATTATCTCAAATCATGTCGCTGCTAGCTCCAATTTAATCCTACCGAGTAAAATTTCGCCATAGCAGCGGGGTGGACGCAACGCTGATCATTACATTTAAGTGTCAATGCGACGGAAGGAGATACAATCAGGTTCATTTTGTGAGTGCTCCAATCAAATACACTGAGAACCCTCACCAATTCTCAGCCAGCCAAGCCAAGAACCACGTCAGTATAGATAGTCTTAGTGGATGATACCAGCTTCTGAAAAAAAGAAACAACAGTCGGTCGTTCAATCGACCTTTGACAATCCCTGTACCAAAAAAGACGGCGGATTGAACTCCGGATTCCAATTTATCGAGGGGGAGCCCAAAACTTGGGAGGTGAAAGTGAACGGTACCGACCCTATGTGGTTCTACTGCAGCCAGAAGGAGGGAACAGACCACTGCAAATCGGTATGATCTATTCTCTTTGTTCTTGGCTCGTTATTCATGTTATCTCAGGGAATGGTTTTTGCTATCAACCCGACGGAGACCAACACGTTCGAGGCCTTCCAGGTACATGAATACCGATACCCTTTCTCGCATTCCTGTCTGAGGCATGTTTTCCAATGACCTAGAACAAAGCCAAAGGCACTGGCATCAGCCAGCAGACCTTTGACGTTGCTGTGGGTGCAGGCGGGGTGAGTTCATTTCGCTGTTATCGATTCATCGCTCACCGTCCATCATCTCAAATCATGTCCTTGACAGCTCCAATTCAATCCTACCAGGTAGAATTTCGCCATAGTAGCGAGGTGGATGCAACGCTGATTATTACATTCAAGTATCACGGGTGCGAAGGAAGGAGATACAATCAGGTTCACTTTGTGAGTGCTCCAACCAAATATACCAAGAACCCTCACCAATCCTCAGCCAGCCAAGCCAAGAACCATGTCAGTATAGATAGTCTCAGTGGATGATACCAGCTTCTCAAAGAAAAACAGTCGGCCGTTCAATCGACGTTCAATGATCCCTGTACTTCCAAAGACGGCGGATTGAACTCCGGATTCCAATTTATCGAGGGGGAGCCCAAAACTTGGGAGGTGACAGTGAACGGTACCGACCCTATGTGGTTCTACTGCAGCCAGACGGAGGGAACAGACCACTGCAAAGCGGTATGATCTATTCTCTTTGTTGTTAGCTCATTTTCATGTTATGCCAGGGAATGGTTTTTGCTGTCAACCCAACGGAGACCAACACGTTCGAGGCGTTCCAGGTACGTGAATGCTGGTACCCTTCCTCGTATTCCTTTCTGAGGCACGTTTTTCCGACGACTTAGAACAAAGCCAAAGGTGACACTGGCATCAGCCGGCAGACCTTTAACGTTGCTGTGGGCGCAGGCGGGGTGAGCTCATTTCGCTGTCATCGCTCACCGTCCATCATCTCAAACCATGTTCCCGGCAGCTTCAATTCAATCCTACCAGGTAAAATTTCGCTATAGTAGCGAGGTGGACGCAATGCTGATCATTACATTCAAGTATCACGGGTGCGAAGGAAGGAGATACAATCAAGTTCACTTTGTGAGTGCTCCAATCAGATACACCGAGAACCTCCACCAATTCTCAGCCAGCCAAGCCAAGAACCACGTCAGTATAGATAGTCTCAGTGGATGATACCAGCTCCTAAAAAAAGAAACAACAGTCGACCGTTCAATCAACCTTCGATAATCCCTGTGCCAAAAAAGACGGCGGATTAGACTCCGGATTCCAATTTATCGAGGGGGAGCCCAAAACTTGGGAGGTGACAGTGAACGGTACGGATCCTTTGTGGTTCTACTGCAGCCAGACGTCGAACAATACAGACCACTGCAAATCGGTATGATCTATCGTCTTCGTTGTTAGCTCGTTATTCATGTTATCCTAGGGAATGGTTTTCGCTGTCAACCCCACAGTCGCCAACACGTTCGAGGCCTTCCAGGTACGTGAATACTGGTACCCTTCCTCGTATTCCTGTCTGAGGCACGTTTCCCAATGACTTAGGTTAAAGCCAAAAGCACCGGCTCTGGCTCTGGCTCTGGCTCTGGCTCTGCCGGTGGCAATACCTCCGACCCTGGTAGCAATGGTAACAGCACTGCTGACACTGTATTCAGCACTAGCATCGGCCAGCCTCCTGCTACTACCTCCGGCGAGCCCCCCGCTACTACCTCCAGCGCTGGTAACAACGATAACAATGGGGCTGTTGGCCTCAAGGGTGTACACACATTCGGTCTCCTCTCGATGGCTGGTATCGTGCTTGGGCTTGTGTTGTAGTTGGTTTGTTTGGTCGTACTTAACGTCAGAAGTGCATCTTATACCAGAGGAGACTTCTGCGAGTCTATCACGGTGAATAGAGTAGAATGCTTGGTCCTAATTGCAGTGAGCCGTTGATCAAACCCCATGTGTGAAGCTACTTAGGTCCTCGAGCTTCGCACAGTGCCGGACCCGCAGCCCCGACAACGAAAGGTTGATCGTCCGTCCACTTTTACGCTCGAGAAAGTGGCCTACGAAAGCCGTAGTAAGTGTCTTGCCTGCCGCCAGAAACGATTTAGCTAGGTAAAACATGAGCGAAGAGGGAAGATCGTACGTATCCGATTCTTTTCGGGAATGTGGAAGTCACCGCGGAGTTCATTGAAGGATAGGAGACCCGCGCCATAGGATGAGTTTGATCCCTCGGGCCTCAGCATGAGCACCGTAAACGGCCTATTCTGCCAGGTCCGTAATCTCCTTTGACCATGGACTACCACCCCGTTTCGAGGTCGTAATCTATGAGCACCCGCTCGAAAGCGTCGGCATCGTAGGGTGTATTAATCTTTTGGAATATACTGTTATCCGATGAAGAAGCATGCGGTAGGGGAGTGCGGGGAATGATACAAGAGGAGAAATCAGTGTGGGTGAGAGGTTCCGGACGTGCGAGGGCAAGCCACTCGAGCACTGCCCTGGGGATCTTTTGGACACTTTCCCGAGAGGGCGAGGTGGTCGGATTTCCCATAGGAGCAGAGATGCTCGCTTTTGCAGTCTGTACCGCATTTCGTAGTTCCCCCGTAGATGTTGAAACAAAAGCAGATGGGCTTCTTGGTCGTGGGGTTGACGAGCGTCTCCTTGTCGACAGTGGCCCAGAGGAGGGGGGAAGGGGTCGGTAGACTTGTGATCGCATGGTTATCGCAGTTCAACGTCCTCATTATTCCCGAGCACAATGCATGCATAACCGAATTTGGATTCGCGCGGGTCATCGACAATCAGAGTTTGGCAGCACTCTCTGACATCGAGATTCATCAATCTAGGTCAGCACGTTAGTTTGCTACTGAACTCTTCAAGAGTGGAACAAGGTCTACAATGTCCCCAGAGAGCGACGTATACTCCTTCGGCTGCGTGTGCTACGAGGTTCGTCTCGTGGTGACTTCCTTCTGTCCAGCGGAACGTTGACTAAATTCGCGCAGATCTACGCAAAACAAGCAGCTTTCGAAGACGTTGAGGAGTACGGAATCTATCACATCGTCGTGGTTCAGAACCAACGCCCTGAACTGCCGCGGCGAGTGCCAAACGGGATGCGGCGATTGATAGAGAACTGCTGGCGTACCGAGCCAGGTTCTCGCCCAAAGGCAGCGAGCATAGTCGAAACGATAGGCGATATGCAGGCAGACCCCGCAGATTCAGACGTGGTAGAAGGGGACGTCGTGTAGCCATAATCTAGATCTTCATAATAGGATTATCTTTTAAGAAAGCAGATTGATACGCGTCTACGGCAGCGAAGTTCGTGTCTAATCTCTCCACTGGTCCCTGGAACCATGCGTTCAGTGTCTACCATAGGAAGCACAGGAGAGGCTGCACGTACTCTGTCAGGTCTTCGCTTTTCATCGACCATTGACCATTGGGGTCGTTGATGCCCGCGTAGAGGTCATGTTTCACCGAGTCTGAGAAGATCTAGGCGTAAATTTGATAGTTTGGGAAGGGTCGCCGTGTTACTAGTGATAGTAAGTCACCGGTGTGAAGTCGGTTTCTGAGATTGCGCCACGGAAGTTGGCGTCTGCCTCGTCTGACTCGGTCCCAGTAGCATCCGGTCTACGAGTTTCAAGGCCGTGGTAGAATCGGTCCGTTGTATTGGGGTCGGTTAGCGCGTCGATGGCCATTGAGTTGAAGATGCAATCGGTGCTTTGCCTTTCGCAAGGATGCCAACTCGGCGGATCGTCTTTTCGCCGGCCCGTTCGCGTGATAACAACGCAGCGCAAAGTCTCGTCGATTCATCCCTAGGCGTACGCCATAGTCTCTTGGGATTTCTCCTACTCGCCCCCAACAACTCTTCAAGGATCCTCCTCACAAGCGTATCCAGGTGATGTGAAAGTTTCTCTTGTGACGAGAGTGGATGCGAGAGCGATGTCGGATCGTCGGATGTTGAAACAGATGCGAACGTTTTTAGGTCTGATAGATCGAAGGAAGCGTCGAAGAAGACGGAGGAACTCGTTTCTAGTGGGGGGGGAGGTTTCCAGGTAGTGGTGTCGGCTGGTCAGAGTCGCCTGTAGTGATAGTCGTAAGCCCACGGAGTTTCTCCCACTCGTCCCCAACAGCCCGTAGATACCCATCGAAATCCTTCCTCCTCACACACGAAAGCTCCGCCGGGCCAACTGCAGCCACGCCCAAGGAGCTGTGTGCTTTGGGAGGTGCCTTTTCTTGTGTGGGTTATTCAACACCGTCGAGATGGCGTAGAGTCCGTCTCTAGAGCTGCTCCATTCTTTATTTATCACTCCCCCTTCGTCACCGTCACCGAAATCCAACCCGAGAGCACTCATATTGTAATGTAGATTCAGAGGTGGATAGCTCCCCGCCGTCACGTACGCTCCTTCGTTATTGATGATACCGGAGACGCTTTCAGCGTAACGAGCTTGTTAGTTGTTCGGTTTGCTGTGCAAGTGGGTGAGGGAGGTCGGGAGGTCGGTGTTGATGACATGACATTCGAGAGGTGAGAGAGGTCTTGGGCGACTGAATTGTGATGGACGCGGTAGGCGTGGGCGCTTGTGGTGGCTTGTGCCTGGACCACCATCAACTTTGCCGACTGCCACTCGAACCCTATAATCCTCATTCAGCTTTGCCTATCAATCGAATCTTTGAACTCGTGGGTCTCAGTATCGCACGTGGTTGCAGATTCATTCAATTTTTCGCCGCAAAGATACCACTGGCCGGTGCGTAGTAATTCACCCGATACTTACAAGAATATCGGCCTGACGTTTACGGTACCCAGAACATCCACCCTATCTTTCCGACAACGTTGTTATTACTTGAAGAGTCACACGCATGTCAAGCCGGGTTGCTCACTCGGTTTGGCTTTGAAAAGAGCCTGTCGTCATAGAAGGCTAAAGCGCGTACGAGAGCTTGAGGACGCCGACCGTGAAGAGGTTCCCGAATCCCCCTCAGGTTGCCCACCTCCACTCCTAACGCCAGTCTCAGTCCTGGAATTCGAAGAAGTATCTCCACGACGTTTGAACCAGCCTATCGAGGCGCCCCTTCCCCAGAGTGCTCGGACCCGTCACCCCCCAAGAAACGTCCCTCATTGCGATCCTGGGATGAAGTCATAAAGCTGATTGCCGACTCTTTCAATACATGGATACCAGTGTCGAATGTGTATCGGTGCGTTTCACTTCACCTGAATAAAAGAACACCAGGCTGAAATTTCGGACTAACCCAGAACT